>APFE030722779.1:0-17556 GCA_000404065.3 Pinus taeda
ACCTCGAGAGCCATGTTCCTCGACTGCCTCATCAGATCGCTTTTCTCATTCAAGTCGTCATCAATTCCAAAACGATCCATCGTACAGTTATTGATGAAGGCGCATCAAATTGCATTATGTCTATTGCTTGTTGGAAAGCGATCGGGTCCCCGACTCTCAGCCAGTCTCCGATGACCTTGGAAGCTTTCGATGGGAGAGAATCCCGTCCTTATGGTATTCTTCAACGCTTACCAATCACCTTAGAAGGGAAAACTGTGGAAGTAGAAGTTGAGGTCGTTGAGGCGAATCTCACATATAACCTCCTTCTGGGCCAGAGTTGGACGTATGCCATGCGTGTCCTGGCTTCATCCCTCTTCCATGTCATTCGTTTCCCCCATCAGGGGAAAATTGTCACGGTTGACCAGCTTTCCTTCTTCGCTTCCTCTTTTGAGGGAAATGTACCGTTCGTTGAACATACCTCCGTCCCTTTTGAGAGTGTGGGAGTCGGGCTCTTCAAAGAACCCGCCCTTATGGGTGTTTTCTCCCTCCCACCTCCCAACCTCGCCTCTATCTCCATGATCTCGGTTCGTTCTGATCCTTGGGCTCTGCCCCCCATGGACCAGATAGAATCGTGGGGTGAGGAGATGTCGTTGAGTCCAGCCGAACTCAACTACATCGAAATTGTTGCTGCATCGACCCCTCATGCTCAACCCACTGCTTCAAGTGGGGCTCTTGACTCAGATGATTTTCCCCCCTGGTTTGGAGAATACACCTCCTCAGATCCATTAAAGGAAATATTTCCTTCCGACGAGGCCATTATAGAGACTATGTCTCTGGAAGAACGTCCGTGGTCCCCTCTTCACCACCGTTCCTCCTTTCTCCCTGCCCTCTAGGAAACACTCCTTTGTCTCGAGCGGTTTGCTCCATGTCTCCCTTTCTAGCCTCTTCAGACGCCCATCCAGATTTATCATACATCGTCTGAAGGGAATTTAGGGAACATCACGCAGACGCAAACCATCGACATCTCTGTTAAGCCAAGGATTGTCGAGAACATTTATATAGGAGTCACTTGCAATCCTAAGGAGATTCAAATATACATCGCACTTTTCCCTGAATTTCGTGATGTTTTTGCATGGTCCTACGAAGAAATTCCCGGTATTGATACATCCATTGTAGTGCACGAGATACCTACGTATCCCGGGGCCAAACCTGTTCGTCAACGTTTGCGTCCCGTGCACCCCTGTAAGGCAGTAGCTATCAAAGCAAAAGTTGAAAAACTTCTTAAAGCTGGATTCATTTATCCTATTCCATTGACAGATTGGGTCTCAAATATTGTCCCTGTAGATAAAAAACAGGGTACCATTCGCGTCTGTGTCGATTACCGCGACATTAATTGAGCTTGCCCAAAAGACAACTACCCCACACCGTTCATTGACTAACTCATTGACGAGTGTGTGGGCAGCGAAATATATTCGTTTATGGACGGCTTCTCTAGTTACAACCAGATTAATATCGCCCCCGTTGATCAACAAAAGACGGCCTTTATCTGTCCGTGGGGCACTTTTGCTTACAAAAAGCTCCCCTTCGGTCTTAAGAATGCTGGCGCTACCTTCTAGCGTGCGATGTCTTATGCCTTCCACGATATCCGACACATCATACAGCCTTATCTGGATGACCTCCCCGCTCATTCAGCTAAGCGCGCTGACCACCCATCGCATCTTCGCGGGATTTTTCTTCACTGTCGACACTATAATATCCGACTAAACCCGCATAAATGTGTCTTCTGTGTCGAATCTGGCTGACTTCTCAGGTTTATCGTCTCCCGAGAGGGCATCCACTTGGATCCCCTTAAAGTCGAGGCAATTGTGAATCTTCCTCCCCCTGCTACTTTGTAGAAATTGCAGAGCTTGCAGGGAAAAGCTAATTTTCTAAGACTATTCATCCGAAACTATGCCGAAGTGGCAAAGGGTTTCACCCGGTTACTTAAGCGTGACACCCCATTTCGATGGGATGCCATAGCCGAGGAGTCTTTTTCTCGCCTCAAAACTCTCCTAGTTTCCGCCCCTTTGTTGCGGCCTCCAAATTATCATCGTGACTATACACTATATTTGTTCGCTGCCGACACCACCATCGGTATGGTTTTGGTACAAGACGATGACGATGGCATCGAACATGTCATTTACTACCTTAGTTGCAACTTGCTAGATACGGAGACTCGATATGCATATGTCGAGAAGTTGGCCCTCGCCGTTTTTTGTGCGGTTCAACGATTCCGTCACTATATTTTGTTGCGTACTACGACGGTGATCTCTGATTGCAACCCCATGAATTACATTCTCTCACGACAATTGCTAGGGAGAAAATACTCAAAGTGGATCATCATCCTCCAAGAGTTTGACTTAGAATTTACTACTTCCAAGTCCAAGAAATCACTCATCTTTGCTGAAGTTTTGTGTTCTCTGCCATCCGCCGCTACTTCCTCTCAGATAGAGGATTCTATTCCAGACGAAACTCTTTTCCTTATCAGCACCCTCGATCCTTGGTACAGGGACATTATTGTCTACTTGCAGATGTCCTCTTTCCGTCCCGAGACCTCGAAAGACGCTCGTCGACGGATTCGACACCAAGCCCAACCATATCGCATCGTTGGGGACACCCTGTACCATCTCGGTGTTGATTCTGTTCTTTGCCGATGCTTAACCTTCGAAGAAGCCGAGAGAGTTCTAAATGACTGCCACTCCGGTGCTTGTGGCGATCACATGTCAGGATATGCCACTGCACATAAAATCCTCCATGCTGGCTACTTCTGGCCTTCCATTTTCAAGGATTGCATTCTTGCCGTCCGTTCCTGTCATGAATGTCAGATTTACCAACGGAAGATGCGTGCACCACCTGCCCCGTTGCACCCCGTTGTAACCGTCGGCCCCTTTGCCAAATGGGGCATCGATTATGTGACCTGTAACCCTCGCTCGGCTGGGGGGCATGGATACATCATCGTTGCTGTAGATTACTTTACGAAATGGGCCGAGGCGATGCCTACATTGTCAGAAGACAGTCACACCGCGACGCAGTTTCTGTTTAACCATGTTATTTCATAGTTCGGAGTTCCACAAGCCATTGTCACTGATCACGGAAAACATTTTCGTAATCATATGATGGCCGAGTTAACAACCCAGCTAGGTCTTAGGCATGATAATTTGACTCCGTACTATCCTCAGGCAAACGGTCAAGTGGAAGCCGTGAACAAGGTCTTGGTCACGATGCTTCAAAGAATTGTTGGCATGCACAAGTCTAGTTGGAATTTGATGTTGTTCTCCGCTTTGTGGGCCTACCGTATCTCCGTGAAGGATGCCACCAGTTTCACTCCTTTTCAGTTAGTATATGGACTGGAGGCGACCCTTCCCATTGAGTGTGAGATTCCTTCACTGAAATTAGCCGTCGAGTTGCTCCCCAATACTACTCCTGTAGAAGAGCGGCTTCTTTACTTGGAACGACTGGATGAGACACGTCGTCTAGCCTCCCTAGCTATTGAAGCTCAAAAGAAGTGAGTAAAAACTCACTTCGATAACACTGTTAACCCCTGCTCTTTCATCGAGGGAGATCTAGTACTGCTCTATGATCAAGCTAACGATAAGCTGGGGGCAGGAAAAATCGAGCCGATGTGGAATGGGCCCTATATTGTGAAAAGAGTTTTACAAAAAGGTGCCTATGAGCTTATAGATTATGAAGGTAATCCCCTGGACAAGCCCCGGAATGGGCTGTATCTCAAGAAATATTATGCCTGAGTCCAGGCACTCTCTCTCTTTTTGTGCATGCGTATGCTTTTAAGTGTGTGTTGTGTGTGTGCGTGTTTACTTAGTTTTTATCTCAGTGTGTTGGCGTGACTGCCACTTATTGTGTCTTTTGCTTCTTGAACAGATGTCTGGATCGCCTTATGTTGGTTTCGCTGATGGTGCTTCCCGCAGTACTCGCAATCTGTCATTTGCGGCATGGGTGATCTATGATCCTCATGGTGAGTTAGTAGATATTCAAGGGGTGTGCCTGGGATGTACAACGAACAATGTGGTTGAATATAGTGCTGTAATTGAATTATTAGCCGAGGCAATTAACCTCGGAATCCGCGCATTGGTTGTAAACATAGATTCGCAACTTGTAGTCCACCAGCTCAATGGACGATATTTCGTCAGAGATCATCGCATTTTAAGGTTGTATTTACGTGTTAAGTTATTGGAAAGAGATTTTGATTACATTACTTATCATCACATTCCAAGAAGACTTAATGCAGTAACCGATGCATTAGCTAACTATGTATTGGACAGACATTTGCATAATATGTAAATCAACATGATACAAGAAGCATAAAATACAATAAACCATAACACCATGTATATATACATATATATCGTGTGGCGCACTGAGGTGCTAAAAAAATAAAGGTACGTGTCTGATAGAGTCTGTGTTCTCCATACATTTGAGACACATGTCTCTAAAAAAATATGCAAAAAATAAAGCCTAGGAGTCTAAGCACAGTGGTGTTAATGATAGCACATCACCGCTCGCACCAATCGTCTCAGCAGACGGTGGACGCGGGTCGGCACCCCTACTGTGTGCCTCTGATAAGTGAAAGGCACATCTGCCAATCTGGCATAACCGGGAATCCCTTGGGCAAGTCCCTCAAGATTCTGTATCAGCTCCTCCCCCACGACACCTCCTGCCTAAGGGTCGGCTGCGGGTTGGCCTCTTCGCGCTGTAGGGGATAGCCCGACTGGTCACTCTGGGCCCACATCTGCATATACATATAGTCATCATTAGAACAGGCATGTATTAAAAAAGACAAAAAAAAATGAAAAACATCAAAGTCAAGGAGTTCATACCTAACTCCTACTCCCATTCCTCCCCCTCTGGTAGTGGAAGGTATGGGTCCCCCATGAAACTGGTTCCTGCATAAGGCCAATCCTGGATCACTATCAGTTGTCGATGGAGCCATATGAAGAACTCAGGTTGCCATGACATCTCCTGGCCTCCTCCTCCTCTGGGCATTAGTGCTGCCCATCGAGCAATTCTAGGCTCTTGTGGCAATGGATCTGCCACCACGACTCTCTGGATCTGGAAGAGTGGTATTCGCTCCAGGAAGAACGATACCACGATCGAACCATATGCAAACTGTTTCGTGTCCGCTCACTTGCAATTTGTGAGCTGCCTCTTGATATTAGTAGTCACAGCTGCAGCCCAGTTAAAGATGGTCGGACTGAGGCATTCAGTCACAAGTATCAGGTGGTTCTTGCTAGCCTCGTGGGGCGCTTGTACCCCAGCTGCACGTGTGATGGTGAAGAGAATGGCTTTCAAAGTCAAATCCCGGATGGTGTTGATTAACACCTTAGCACTCCGCTGCCCGAATTGTGCTTCCGGGCACACTCGAGCTTTTACTTCACCAACCTTCTCCCCGGAAGGTCTACTACCAGTCAAAATAGGAACCGCCCCTCTCCGTGACAGTCCCGTGATGAAGTATACATCAGAACCCTCAAGCTCTAAGGTCTGATTCCGTAGAAGAAACACTTGAACGTCCACGTCCCAAGCATCAATGATAAACTGGAGCAACTCAGGTTGCGACCGCATGTATGATGTGAGGAAGATTTTTTTAAGGCCACGATCCCTGAGGGCGTTCATGCACCCTTCATCCTCAATTGCTGAGGCATCCACAATGTCACGTTATCTTTCTTTCCATTGTACCACCATTTTGACCTATTTCCTGCACCCACAAGGACAAATTTACATTCATTAGGACATTGGACAAATTATAATCCAGGGAAATTTCAAATTGAACGGGTAAAATTATGAGAAAATTTAGGTCGCGCGGTTAGCGCGACTGTTTCTAAAACAGTTGCGCTAATGGCGCGGCTCCCTTGGGTACTTCACCCCATTAGCGCGGGTCCGCGCTGGATACCCACGCCAATGGGGCGAAGCCCTAATTTTGAAACTCCCCCTTGATGGGGCTCAATCAGGAACCAAATGAATAAAAAATAGTATAAAAATGGAGCTAAAGGAAGTGCCTCTTACCTGGAGCTGACGAGATCGCGAATGGTTGTACGGATTGGTCATATTCGCCGCCTGAAGTTTGCCTCCCAAATGGACCCTTTTCACTCTTCAAGAGGTAAATAGTAAAAGTAATTCTATTTTTACATTTTCACCCTATTTATAAGTTTTTTAACTCATTTTTTGGGTTTAGAAAGGTTATTTTTGAATATTTTAATATATTTTTGGTCGAAAATGGGTTTTATGTTTACTTCTTGTGCAGCGACAGGTCTTTTACACAACTTCGATGGCGAAACGAGTTGTATTTTATACTTTTTTCGGACTCGGTAAATACACGAAAAAGTCACTATGGAGTCATCTTTTAGCTCTTTTCTGACTCGCTAAACGTGAAAATATTGCGGAGTTATTCCTCTTGACTCGTTAAACGTAAATAAGAGGCAGTCGTTTTTAAACTCTTTTTCCGACCATATAAAGAATGAAAAGATCGTTGGACCTTTTTCGTTTCAGGTTCGTTAAAGGGAACGAAACGACGTGATATCGGTCGCTTTTTTACTTTTTCGGATCAATGTCACTATTTACGAAAAGTACTCCTCGGTTGTAATGACCAGGTTGTTCTTTCGAGCATTGTTTTATACTTTTTTGGGCTCGAGAGACACAACTTTGCGAAAATGGACACCCTTGAAGTTTTCTTTTTGCTGTCTTTTCAAACTCTCTAAACATGAAAAGACGTCGAGTTCTTCCTTTGTCAGACTCGTTAAAACTTAATGACATCGGATTCCGTCGAAATGACGCCTCTCAAGCATATGCTATCCCTGTCAAGCTTGCCATCCAAAAATAACTGGGGTACTCACTAGAAATGGTGGGGGAATAAAGGAATCATAATCGTCGTCATCAGCAGTATGTCGCTCTTGAACATGGCACTTTTTGCATTGGTGTATGGGTGGGGACATCTCATCTCGCTTCACATTTTCCTCCATGCGTTTGGGTTATCCTATTTGACCATTCATCTGCTCATCGTCTCGTCGTCATGACCCCTGATCATTTGACCTCAAATACTGCCAAATCCGTCATTGTGCCGCCGATATGTTCAAGAGAAGTTGACCTCTGCAAGAATACTCAACCTCCCTCCGATATATCACACAAAACATATTGTCTCGTGTCGATGATGTGGGAAATATTATGGCCCACCTTCGATCAAGATAAATACCTATTGACTTCAACTCATTATCCAGGAAGGTGACCTAGAGACTCCCTTCAGGTACCTTGGAGCTTGCATGCCTCAATGGCAGGTTCTTCGTGTTCGATGTGAGGTTTTCATCATTGGCCTCCGGTCGGATGATTCTACGGGTGTTCGACACCGGCTCATTCATTCACATGTCGTGGATTGTACCTATAGTACCTTGAGGACCATCGTCATTATTGGTTGCTCCTCTCGCGTCTATTAACAGTTTTCATCATTGACTGGTAATCAGACGATGTTCATGCATGTTCGACTTCGACTCCTGTATCCACATGCTTGAACTTGTACTGTGTTCGGGTTGAGTTGGAGCGCAAGACCCTAGGTTTTTGCATATTGAAATCCGGGTTGCATTTTTTGGATTATTATAATCATTACATGACTCATTTACTGGATGGCTGTGACCATACCTGAGTCTATTTATAGATCCTCATCGGATGGCTGCGTCCATACCTGGGATCCAGTTTTTATACTCTGTTACAGATGGCTGCGCCCATACCACATATATATCATGTACTTGAGATATCAGTTGTACTTCTTTTCGCAGGTTCTCCATCGGCAGTGTTTTCAGTCACACATGTTCTTGTAAAGCGCTTCACCCCTCTCTCTCTCTCGAGCCTCATGCTTTAGGGGGCATCTGTTACACAGTAATTTGTCACCGTTTGTCACCGTCCCTGTTACCCCTCTCCTGCACCTTGGAGGACTCATTCCAGGACTTGTGAGAAGTGACAAGACTTGAAATCACTTGCATTATTCACCTCTAAACATGAGCTTCATATGCCCTTAAGACATCTCCTGCTCTTTGCCCTCAAAAACAACCCTTTTTGCATTAGCGCTGGCCCACTGTGTTATGCCCGCGCCAATGGGGAAAATCCTATTAAAGGGGTGCGCCATTAGCACTCTGTCTCAGAGCAGCAACCGCACCAACCATTTTGGGAAAAGTTTTTAACCAACCTATCTCCGAAAGTTCTATCCAACTTATTCACCAACAACATCCAAGTTAAGTGAAGATGGTTTGGCTTCGAATCTCCTTGAATGGAAAGCAGTTCGCCACCATTTCATAGAAGTTTCCAAGTGATGAGACCAAATCCATTTTTGTTGTGATTGATCTTATCTTCTCCTTTTCATCTATAAAAGCTTGTCTCCATGCCTTGGGCAAGCTAGTTCTAGTCCTGTGGTAATTATACTGGAGCTGAAAGGAAGATATCAAGAGATTAGAGTTGCAAGAGCATTCTTTGTGTCCATAAAGCTTAACCTAAATAAGGAGATCTTGTCACCAAAGAGAGAGAGGCTTGTCCCTCATCCCTTCAAGCTTTGCAAGACTTGTGTAGTTGAGCACCCAGCCAAAGGAGGACTTGACGTCAGGACGCTGGTTGTAATTCTCCTTTGTTGATTATTAATAATAGATGACTATCATTATGGTTCCATTTCATTGTTGTAATGATTAATGTTGAATTATGTCCTTCCTGACTGATGTATAATTGCATATATTAGATTTCACGCTTGTGTTTGTGTTGTTCTCTTTGTGTGTAGGTGTCCATTCACGAGGATAGTGGAGGATTGTGACCGGCAAGGCAAAGGAACGTGGGCGACGTCTCTTCTACAAAAAAAAGCGTTGGAACCCAAGTAGGTCTTCATCACCTACCTTTTATTTGCAATTAGGAACTTTCGTGATAGCATTGTTTGATTGTTGCTAGACCCGTTCTGGGCTAGTAGGGATCGCCTCTATCCGTAGAGGGGATTTACCTCTCCAACAAGGTGGTTTTGTCATAAATTGGGCATTGAATGGATTTCTAATTTGGGAGTTAGTTTTCATGGAGGAAGGGATGAGAGAATAGGAGGTTGTTTGATTCATTCCCTATCCAATTTCGATCTCATAGGAGAGGATAAGAGGTGGGAATCTTCTAGAATGGTCTAGAATATAGGAATATTCGTAGAACCCTATGAATATTTCACTCAATCTCGCCAAATGCAGGTCAAAGTGGGCCTAGGTGCTCTGCAGAGTAGGCTTGAATGGGCCTAAGTTCTCTGCAGTGCATTTACCCCTGACCAAGGCTATATTGGTCCCTCAAGGAGTCATTTCAGGATTTCTTCAGGCCAGGAAAATCTCAGGAATGATGGCATTCAAGGTGATGACTTGTCTAGGGAATGTAGCAATTGAATTAGGGTTTGATGAGTCCTAATAGTACTGATTTGAATGTTAGGAGTGATGTGTCCAAGTAGACCTGTAACAATTTCCCCATAAAGCATGAAGTCGAAAATGATAATGTCGAGTGATATGCTTAACAATGTGACGAAGAATAACTGATGTGGATGGTGACCTGCATCGATTACAATACATAATACCATGATATTTTGAATCTTTTCATGAATTGCTGAGGGAAGGCATACCCATACTCGGCACTTAAACTTTTCATTACGTGTACATAGATAGTCGTCTACAGATATAGACCCATCATGGGATGGCCATCCATGTAAAGCCATCGTACAGATGATTTAGTACTTTCCTGAAATTCCAGCCCGGATGGATGAAACTAGATCGAAGGTCTTCTATCTCGTGTAATGGTCTAACCATGTGAATATGTGATGTAAAGTTGAACATGGGAAGACACCGTTTAATTACCATCCAATGATGTAGGCCGTTAACAGACACAAGAGAGATCACTAATAATAATAATGATTCTCAAGGTACTATAGTACATTCTGCATGGTATGAATAGATTGTTTGATGTTGAACACCACACAAAGTCTTTCGGTCAAAGGCTAGTGATGTCAACCTATCACTGGAAACGAGAAACTTGCCATTGATGTATGCAAGCCCTAAGGTACTGAAAGGGTGTTTCTAAGTCAACTTCTTGGATAATGTGTTGATGTCAACAAGAGGTGACTCGTCGCAGGAGGGCCTTGATGTATCCCACTTCAATGACATGAAACCTGTGTAATGATTTTAGTAATGGAAAGTGACTGACAACACAAGGTTCAGGAATGGTGGTCATGAAAATGAAGGATTATGAGTATTGCAAAGAATGATTTTTATTGAGTGACTTCTCTTGAACATGTCGGCAACACTGAATGAATTGGCATCATTGACCCAAAACCAAAGTGATGTGTTGGCTTGATGGGGCTTGACCTAGGTTCAGAGGTGATTTAGCCAAACAAATCCCGGTACTACTGGCCTTTTCAGCAATAGTCCATGGAGCGCGGACTGAGGTCTCACTCGAAGTAGTACGGGAGGGTGCTAGAACCAGGTTTCCACACCCTAGAGATGTTTGATGATTTGTGGTTCTCTGTGGTTTGACCCTGCGCGCATGTTGCTATGCGTAGCTATTAGTCCCTCGCAGCCTGTGATGCTGCCTTCGCGCAGCCCTGCTTGAGGTGTGAGTCGTTCTATTACCCAAACTCCTTACTATTAATTTGTTAGTAACCAATTACTTAACTTATCTGTGTGAGCCTGATTATACTTAATAGTGTTCAACGTTCATATAAGTGTGTGCGAGAAATAAAACAGTATAAAGGCATGGAAAGAAAGATAGAAACAGATACACAACATTTGAAATCAACACCTTTTATTATTCTTCTTGCTTGGTTACAAACTCGACCCTACCCTACGCACTTAGCTGTAGTAGTTCGCGCACTCAGCTACAGACTCTTCTAGGCATCTGCGAACTTAGCTGTAGAGCCTCTTCCTACTACTACGACTCAAGACGTTACAGATTTGGCTTAATGCCTCATCCTTTCTCTCTCTCTCTTACTTGGCTTTACACTTAGAGAATTACTCTATTTATACAATCCCATGGTCCACGGACCATGGGTAGGCTGACATTACCTTACATTATATTACAAAACTTAGGGTAGACAACCCTATGGCTCAATATACATCTCGTGCTCCGTGCCAGCAATTCATAGAGTTACAATAACATTTGACCAATACTGGGCATTGAACCCCAAAACATGATGTGGGGGGAGATTCCATGCCCAAAAAGCCCCCAACACAAACATCGTGACTCGCCCTCGAGTCACTCTATCGGCATGGCTATCTTGGCACAAAGTCCTTCCAACTGGTCCTGTGCTGCTCGGAGGTTCATAGCGCACTGCTCTGCGGTTTTCTAGATCGGCTTCATGCATTCATCTGAAGCTTCTTTATCAGGGGAAAAACCCTGCCTCAGTGCATACAGCACCTTCATTTGTGCGAGCTTGCCTTTGATATATGTCGTAATGATGAAGGCCTCGTCAATCCATGGTTGGATGCGCGATTTGAGAACTACCTCTTTCTGTCTCGCGGCATCCACCTGCTCTTTTAGTGCCTTTGCTTGCTGCAACTTTGTGAGACGTTGAGTGAGGATGACTATCTACGCAGTTCCTTGGATACTATCATACTGCTCCTGAAGCTCACGCACCTCTGTTTCTAGGCGCTATATGTTGGGGTCCTCCTACAAAGATGTGAGGACCGCAAAAGATTGTTCCAACATACCGGTACAGTCTTGCATTGTCGATCCAATTTCTTCCAACCTTGTTCGGATAGCGTTAGCGCGATGTTGTCTGACTTCCGGGCAGGAGGAAGGCTATGGCTTTAACCACAGCTCGACAATCTCAAGGTTTAGCTCCCGCTAAAACTTCTTTGCTTCTTCTTTTGCGTCACAGAACCTAGTTGCCAAACTGTGGATCCGCACTTCTGCCGGTAGATCTGCTGCGATAGCCAACTCTAGGATGTGTCAGCAAGTGTCATCTACCATCTATACCATCTGTCGATTTCACAACACCAACTCATCGCACTGTAAGCTAAGCTGCTCGATGTTTATCTTTTTCTCACTCAAGACCTGTATCGCGTAGCCCTCCTTGGTGAGATTTCTGCTGTTATTCCATCCTGTAGCTGATACATTGTTTCTCGCGGAAGGGCAGCCAAATTAAGGCCAAGTCCCTTGATCCTGCCAACCGCGGCTCTGTCAATTTCATTCACTGTTGCTAACACTCCTTCTGGTAACCCTATGGTACTGGTTGTCCTCACGCGTAGCATCTATTCTGTGGCTGATATGCCTGCTGCAGTGTAGGTGGCCAAGGTTCCTTCCTGTGGGGCCCGCTCCTGTAGTTCCTACAGCTACGCCCTTAGGGCCCCCAACACAATCTGCTACTCTGTCATAACTTCTTGGAGTGCTTCCTTGGTGACATCGCGAACCATCTTGTCAACGTCATAGATGATCTGAAATCACTCATGAATGATCTCAGTTAATTAATGAAGGTATTACAGACTCATGTGTTGGGGTGTGCCTATGTTATTTTATGCAACGGATCGATAAGATTGCGAAATACATAGACACTGAAGTAGTAAGAGAAACACAATAAGAAAACACATAAACATGAAAACTTTAATAAGGAGTTCACCCAATCCTCCTGGTCCAGCCTTCAGTGGTGGCCTTTCTATTGTGTCTTAAAAAGCCGAGTTTTTACAACAGTGAGCTCAATTTGAGTCTCACTCAACAGATGATGATCAGTAGGATTGTACTTGGATTCCCCAAGTCTCTTGAGTGCACAGACTCTCCTTACTGAATCTCGACCTCAACTGGTCACAGTGGGATGAGTCCAATATGAGACTCAATACCTGACAAGTTTACTCAGAGGAGTTTGTTTGAACCTCTCAAGCGTTCTCTGGAGTTCACAAACTCTCCAACTCTCTCTGTCTCTGTCTGGCTCGATATTTCCTTTGCTCTGCAGGTCAGCTCAGCTTCTTCTCTATTCTCTGTAATTTACTTTTCTCTGGCGTCTCAACTTTCTGCTTCCTCTCTGCATGTCTCTCTTTCTATCAGTTCGTTATACATACTTATTATCAACCACTTCAATATCTACACTCCCAAACTAAGTTGCAGTAATCAAGACACTATAGATGGATGGGTTTTCTACAACATTTTCATTTAGTCATCAGATGTAAAAAGGGCACACACAATAAAGTTGCAGATATGTTATCTAGACCTATTATAAATGCATCTACTATACTTAAGCATAATTCAGTACTGCATGAGAACTACATTGAATATGCTCAAGATATATATTTTAAAGATGTATATGCAACTTTAAGTCAAGGCAAATGAGTAGAAGAATTGGAGTAACATGTTAAGGACCAACTCTTATATCATTGTGGGAAGCTATGCATTCCACAAACTAAAAGAGTAAAGATAACTCAAGAAGCACACACTTCTCTAATATTAGGTCACTTTGGGGTAATTAAAACGGTTGCACAACTGCAAAGATTTTGTTATTGGTAAAAAATGAATGAGGCAGTTTCTAGATATGTAAGAGGATGTACCATGTGTGCTAAAAGAAAACCCAGCAATAGAAACTATGCTTGTACACTCCACTACCAGTTCCTTCTCATCCTTGGGAAAGTGTTTCCATAGACTTTGTTGGAGGACTGCCTAAATATAGGAAAGGTCATGACTATTTATATGTTGTTGTAGATAGGTTCAGCGAAATGTGTATTTTGATACCTTGTAACAAATAGATTACAGCTAAACAAACTGCAAAGTTGTTCTTTCAGCATGTATGGATTCATTTTGGATTACCATCTTCCATTGTATCTGATTGAGACACCCGATTTGTTGGGAAGTTTTGGTCGAGTCTGTGGGAACTGATGGACACCAGACTGAAGAAAAGCACAATATTTCATCCACAAATAGATGGCCAGACAGAACTAGTCAATAGGACAGTGATCCAGTTGCTCAGAGGCTATTGTAGCAAGCATCCCCAACTTTGGGATGAACATTTGTGTTATATGTAGCATGCTTACAACTGAGCAAAACATTCTTCTACACAGAGATATCCTTTTGAAACTTGTTTTGGTTTCACACCAAGGTATCCCTTGGATTTTGTCTTTGGTAAAGACATAATAGTTGATGGACACAGTAATGTAGACAAGGCAACCAAGTTCATTGAACAAATCCAAGAGATTCACCAAGTAATATAGGAACAACTAGAAAAGAGCCAAGCAAAATACAAGGCAAGGCATGACAAGCATTGGATGGAGCATAGTTTACAATTTGGTGATCAAGTCTGGTTGTATATCAACAAGGACAGAATGCAAGGTGAAGGTAAAAACGCTAAAGCCAATAAGGTATGGACCTTTCAAGATACTTGAGAAAATTGGTGAGAATGCTTTTCGCCTTTATTTACCAGCTTACATGCACATCTACTCAGTCATTAATGCAGACATCTTGACACTATTTGAACCTTCATTAATTGAAGATCCCGAAGAGCAGAGTCAAGTGCCTTCTATTAATGATCTGTTACCTGAATATCTCAACGAATTGCGGGAAGACACAGCTCTGGACAGGAAGGTGAGGACGATGGGTAGGGAAGATGTTGAGTACCTTAGGATTGGACTCAAGGGTTCAAAGCCAAGCAGTGAAAAATGGATAGAGATTGGACAAGTGAGACAGCTATAACCTCACTTAGTCGATGCTTGAAAACCAACTTTGGTGGTCCAAAATATTTTTCAGTGGGAAGGCCGTGATCTGAATCGGATCCTTAAATATTTCCATGACTGTTTCAAATTATGTCAGGGCTTCAAAATCTTATGAATGACGAGCTTATCAGAAATTACCTCTGGACAATGGCAATTTGTGGCCAGCACAGAACAATGAGGACCCTCGGTCAAAGCGCGCTAACCGTTGGCCCATGGAGACTGTGCATGGACGCAAATTAGCAATTGGAAGCCCAGATCCAAAAACAGAGGCAATTTCCGATACGCAATTAGCGCAAATCGTGTATCCCAGGGAAAAACTCTTAGTAAAGGAAAGCCCCGAGCGCTCGGTTGCAAGGAAAATGAGAAACCATGCATAGACCGTCAGAAGTTGGGTCTCGTGCCCAAAACCGGCAGGATATCGCATGCACTTCGAGCGGTAAGCGGGTTTGGCCGAGTTCACCACGATGCCACACATCGGGTGACACGCATCTAGCGGATGAGAGAGAAAACCACTTAGATCACGTGAGTAACAGTTGAGCAACTTACCCTCGTGATATAGACGGAGATCATAGGATCTGGAGGCTCCAGATCAACGACAGAGAATCAACCCGATGGAAGAACAGATTTGACTAAGAAATAGCCTGAGGTACATGAGATTTGAGGTCTGAAATGACCACTTAGCTAGCAAAGGAATCAGTTTCACGAGCGATCTTGGAGCAACAGAAATAAGGACCGTTCAAAGAGAATTGACACTTAGTTCATGAGGAAACAGGTGGCCACCTCTCTTTGAATCGTTACACAACGATGATGACGTAGAGCAGGGGAATTCCAGCGGACAGAGGCAGGAGATCCAGAGAGTCGGGAAGTGGAAACAAACAGTTAGGGAGCAGATTGGCTTTAAGCCATCAACAAACAATGAGTATAAGGGAGAGACGTAGAGAAAGAAGTGAATTGTAGAGAACAGAGAAGTCGAGCTGACCTGCAGAGCAAAGACAACATCGAGTAGATAGAACAGAGAGAGTCTAAGAGTCTGTGAACTCCAAAGAAGGCTTGAGAGGTTCAAGCAACTCCTCTGTATAATCTTGTCAGGTATTGAGTATCAAATTGGACTCCTACCACTGAAACCAGTTGAGGTCGAGATTCATTAAGGGGAGTCTGTGTACTCCAGAGACTTGGGGGATCCAAGCACAATCCTATTGATCATTCTCTGTTAAGTGAGACTCAAATTGAGCTCCTTATTGTAAAATATCTACTTTAAGACAAAATAGAAAGGCCACCACTGAAGGCTAGACCAGGAGACATAGCCTAGGAGGATTAGGTGAACTCCTTATTAAATTTGTTGTGTTTTTGTATTTGCTTACTGTGTTTCTCTTATTGTTTCAAGTGCCTGTGTATTTCACAATCTTATCAATCCGTTGCTTAAAATAACATAGGCACACCCCAACACATGGGTTTGTAATACCTTCATTAATTAACTGAGATCATTCATGAGTGATTTTCAGATCAAAAATAGGTAAAAGTACTCAAAAACCCTAATATTTAATGAAAAATGAATAAAAAAGGGGAAAAAGTAATTAATTTTTACCATTTACTGTTTTACCTTTGTGTGAAGAGATTTTTACCCATTTGTGCCCTAATGTTTCCGGAGCATATTGTGGGAGATCCAGGAGGTCATTCGCCGAGCTGTCAACTGCAGGTAAGAGCCAAGACCTTAAGCTCCATTTTCATACTATTTTTACCTGTTTTTATCCATTTTTCAGATTTCATGGGGAGGTTTTGGAAAAAAAAATTGCCCTTGGTCGGCACCATCATTTATTTTCTCTAATCAGTCAAAAGCATATAGAATAGTCGTGATGTCTCCATTGAATATTTTTTTTCATATCACAATGATCTTTGTGTTAGTCCACTAGTTGATTACATGCTCAGTCAAAAGGATCCTCTAGTCGACTATACCATTTGATGATTCATTTTTCAACAATTCATTAATTTCTTTAGTTCTAGCAAGTTAATTCACATGTCTTTTCCTCCTTTCCCTCATCCTTAACTTTGTTCGATACTTATTCAATATGGATGGTCAGTTGAAGGTAGTCTTATTTCAACTCTGTCCAATGACTATTGTAGATTTTTCAAGCAATGTGTACATGGTTTACTTGCAAGCAAGTATTTATTACATTTTCCAACATGGTTGTTGCTAACACGGGATGTGGATGAGTTAATACTAAAATATGTTATCGTCAGTAACATAGTAGCACAATTTGCTGACAAGAAAAACATGTTAACAAGTATTGTGATTTGTAGTCATTTTCTCCATTGCACTGGGAAATATGAATATTTCCTTCATCTAACAAGAGGTGATGAAGATTATTTACAAAGTATGAAAACAATTTAGGTGAGCATAACACTTATCAAAATTGATATATTTGATTGTTAAGTCAACACCGTAATCAATTGAAAACCAAGCTAACTTAATTTTTGATTTACTCAATTCCATTTAGTCTAGTCGGCCAATGTTCCAATTTGTGTGCAACTCCTCATGACTAAGTTTTGTAGCATATTTCATTGGCAAAGAATCAAATTTTCTTTCATCTATAAAATCAATTTTCTTTCCAAAACACCATAGGATTTTCCCTAGTTGGTCAATGCATTTAGTGATTTGAGCGATACACTGACAATTTTGATCAACAATATTTCCAATAGTTGAGGAGATGTATAGTCCATGAATTCAAAATAAAAAAACATCTATGTTGCAACCAATGCCTCTATACAATTTTCTATGCGATGGGACCCCTAAGTTTGCTATTTTTTTTTTTTTTTTTATCATGATGATACAATTTGTTGAAAAGTGTAACTAGGT
>APFE030722780.1:0-14683 GCA_000404065.3 Pinus taeda
ATTGGGTGTAAGTGCCCTAAACCAGGTTCTGACATCACCGGTCAAACTTTGAACAAAAATCTTCATTCTCACGCTGTAGTCATCAATTTCATAACTCTCGAAGTAATCCTGCATTTTCTTTGTATGTTGTATGGCGGTGCAGGAGTTTGTGCCATCAAAATAGGTGATTTTTGTCTGGTAGTCCTGAGGCATAGCCCCGGGGTTAGCAGGCAGCTGTAAGGGCGCATATCTATTGGCCATGATAATGGGGATAAGTGGAAAAACTGGGGCAACTGGGACAACAGGAACAACCAAGATAGAAGGAGTAGTAGTGGTAGTAGGAGTATAGGATGGAGGTGTAGAAGAGTTGCTTGGAGAAGGGGGTGATGAACCAGGGGAACTTAGGGTTGACCGAAATAGAACTTTGACAGGGGTTGGAACACTGCTTGGCTGCACTGTTTCAGGACTCGCAGCAGTTGGGTTGTGGTTGGTATCTTGACAGTGGAGCCTCATTCCACATGATCGATGATAAAAGCTTATTCAGTACCTTGGAGGAGAAAGGCCTCAAGATGCGCATAGAGATGGGTGACGATGAAACGTATAGTGTTCAGGAGTGGGCACGGTTTCTTTTCAGAGGGAGCATGGAGCTCTTATCACCTTGACAGTTGTGAAGTATGTGCATGGACTGAAGAAGAATTTGGTATTGATCGCAATGTTGGAGGACAAAGGCTACGATGATGTCTTCAGTAAGGACAAGGTTTTCCTTAGACACATCACCCCGGGACAGGTGAAACAGATCGGTTCACGAGTTAAGAGCCTGTATGCTCTTAAGGTTCAAGATGCATGTAAAGCCTTGAGGAGCAAGGAAAATGTTAGAGACTTGGTGGTTGAGAGGGAGAGTAAATTCCCTCTCAACCTGCAGTCTTAGAAGAAGTCTCAGACAATTGTGGAGGAGCCACAATTGGAGATGATGACAGGAGACCGAGTGGAGGCATCCACTCATGCAAAGACCTCCAGTAAGGGGAAATTTCGAGCCAAGTGGGCAGAGGGATCACATGTAGTCATACCTCCAGGTGTGAGGTGGGGCGATGTGAAGTGATAGTCCCAAGAAGGCTGAAATTGGGCAGGGTCCATTGAGAGGTTTTATCTTATGGAGCCCAAAGTACATAGTAGTTGGAGGAATTAGTGGGATTGATGTAGTCAGAGATCAAAATGACAGAGGCTAGAGCAATCAGATACTGAAGAGCGCAAAGAAGGATTGGCAACAGTGCAGAAAGGCAAAGTTAGCAGAAGACCAAAGTTTTCAGTTGACAGAGGCAACAATAGTCAGAGACTTTGATGACAGATGCATCATACTGATTCATGTTGGATGTTTTTTTGTTTCTAGAGATTATTGGAGCAACAACACTAGAGAGAAGTGTTGCATGCAAAACATTCCAAAGGTTCAAGATCAGGATTGAGTTGAATTCCTTTCTTGTTGAGACGGAGTGTTGAAAGTAACAACAAGAAATGATAAACATAGAATCCAGAAATTCCAATTTTACTTTGTCCTTGAATTAAAATTGTGAATTAAAATCGAATTTAGTCTCAGAAGCTACTTGGAAATAATTAATTAATTCATTATGGATTAATTAGTTGGAGAAATTCAAGTTAGAAGTCTTTTTGAAGTCATGCAAGAGTTACCCCTTAAATTAAGGAGATTATCCCTTAATTAAGTAGATAAGATTGAGTTATATTTGATTTATAATTAGTTAGCTCAGTTTACTAAGTTAAGTCTAGTTAAATTAGTTCCAAACTGTTTGAGGAACTAATTGTGAGTTATCAGTTAGTTGATGCATGCATGCACTCCACCAGTGTACTCCAGATAACTAAAGATTCTCTCATCAGAAACTCATGCATGTCTATTATGAGAAAGACCCAGTTGAGCTAAATGTCAAGGACATTATACTATCAGTTGCATGTTTTCTCCTATAAAGGAAACTCATGCATTCAGTCAAGGAAAGGTTCCTTGAGGATTGTGTAGTTTTACAGGGTGTGAGATCAGTGTGAGAGATCAGTGTTCCACTTGGTAACAGGAGGATCACCCAGGAGAAACTATGCAAGGAAATAGGAGCTTGGAGGGCAGAGGAGAAGGCTTGTGAGAAGCTTTGTTTTCCTATGAGCATCCAGGATGATTGTACTAAGAGCTGGCTAGCTGTGAGAGCTAAGGCTTTGTATAATTCTGATGTATTTCCACCTTGTATGATAATACAGATAGTAGGGTTTTTATATGAGGCTTTCCCCTGAGTATTTTCTGTGTTTCATGTGCATTGATTCTTCTTCTTCTGGTTATATGTGTTCAGCTTCGATTCAGCTCTATCTGTAAGCTTCCATTGTCAACCACTGAATGAATTGAAGAAAGACTCACTATGAACATTGTTCCACAAGAATTAGTGTCAACTATTGTGCAGAGGGAAAGAGAAGTGGTCATTGATACTAACCTACAAGAATCAACATCAATTCTCGAGAAAGTAGGAGAAGAAATCATGGCTACAGAACAACTACAGGAGGGAAATGTACTACTCTCCAGGAATTAGTACTAGCTCCCAAGCCACCAAAAATAAATCTAACGGTACCAGAATCTGCAGAAGGGGATGCTGAGGCCACTCCACGAATACTGGTAGTCGAACAAGTGGAGGAAATAATAGTAAAGCAGGAACCGGTCAACAATTTTGTTGAAGCTAATCCACCAAATCCGACATTGGCCACAAGACAAATGGAGGATGTCGTCATAAAACAAGAATTTGTCGAGGAGTGGGTGAGAAAGAAATACCCCATCCAGTGCCAGTATTGATTGTTCTTTAGAGAAAAAAATTCAGTTGAAAATGGAAATTACTAAATTAAGAAAATGGGTAATAAGGTTGCGAAGATGGGAAAGAAAATGAAAAATAAACGTTGGTCAAGCTACCGCAACCCCCAAAATTGACAAAACAAATTCAGTGGCAGTGAAAACAGAGGATAAGCAGACGACTTCAACATCTACACAAATCGAGTCACTTCTTTATTTCATAGAGGCCCGGGAGTTCCTGTTGACAACACAGATTCAAAAATGGAGGGCCACTGCTTCCAGTCTTCAGTGGGGATCAATTCTCATAGAAGCTCACTGAAAGGGGGTCAAGTAAATCTAGGAGCAAGCAACAAGAGTGGTCGCTAATCATATCAGCCAGGTGGAAAAGGCTAAGAAATAATAGGAAAGGCTATAGAATAAGATTGAAGAATTGTAGTGGCAGATCGAGTTATTAAAGACAGAGAAGGACAAGATGTTTTCACTGACACAACAGATAATGGAATGTAGACCCCATACTAATTGCTATGCCATGTTCCTCCACGAAAAATATCTGTTTTTATGTCTGGAAAGCACCCACCAGGAGATAATCCATTATATAGAAGACCCCATGCAGTTCCTGAGGATTTTGAGGACTCACAATCACTTAAATCAACATTTGTTGTGTGATATCTACATGCATAATTACAATCTTGAAAATGATCAGTCATTCAATAAAGTATCGTATATGGGAGACATTCAGCTGAGAGCATTCACATCCTTCACAATTAATCAAGTTAAGTGGAAGAAGGCTTTCGACATGTTCAAAGAAAATCAAGCAAATCGACCACTTGTGATCAGAATGGAACACTATCAATCTGTGGATATTTATAACAGAGATCATCAAGGGTTCCTTCAGCTGGAAGGACGAAAATTTGAAGACACAAGAATGAGGCGTTGACATGTGTATGAAGCAAATATCTACCTGTCAGGAGGAAGGGAAGGATGATTTCCAAAAAAGTTGGATGGTGTCATCATCAACAATTCAGACATGAAAATATTTTGGGGTCCCCAATTTTGCTAGGGAATTGAAGAGAATTTCACGTTATATTGCCTACATACGATACTGTGGGATATAGTGCATAAGGCTAGAGAATTTCACGTTATATCGCCTACATACGACACTGTGGGATCTAGTGGATAAGGCTAAGGTTCAAATTTCCTATTATTTGGCTCCCTTATGAGAATTATGAACCAACTTATTAGGAATATGAGGGCAGGAGGAAGGACATCATCCACTGGGATGTATTTAAAGATCCTGGGACAGACATGGTTGCACGGTATGATCTCACACAACTCCATGTTAGCCACAACAGATCTAACCTAAACCATCGCAGGAAACGAGCTACACGAGGACATGCATATAAACCAGTTAGGGGGAGATGCTGGTCGATAGATTTGCCCATTTTTACCTGCTTTTATCCATTTCACCTTACCCATTCCATAGTTTTGCAAGGTTAATTTATGTCTCAAAACAACGAAGGTATATTAATTTGGCATATATTTTTGAAATATTGATTAATGAAATGTAGTCTTAGGGAAACACTGCCTATGTGACTTGCTGATTAAAGTTGTTTTGCATAATTGAGATAATTATGACCAACATGCTATGAATCATCGCAAAGGTTGTTAATGAGTTGGCAGTGCTATTCCCAGACAGGGGTTGCAATGATGTTCAACCAACGAGGAAACGATGGATTGATAGAATTGTTATATTTTGCATTTTGTTTATGTTTTAATGATTACTGTATATTTGCAAGAAGACAAGGCTGTCGTAATTTCATAGTTTGTTAATACTATTTTTGTAATGATACAATGTATAAGTAATGGTTATCAGGACAGAAATGTGAACAATGGATTTGGGAGGTGTAACAAAATACTTTATTGTATTCCTTTCTTGATTAATGAAATTTTGAATTCCTGAACTTCGTGTAATCTCCGATCTTGCCATAGCCCTGATCGGAGAGTGGGGCCCACTCTCTTGATCAAGTGTTGTTGGATTAGTTATGTGCATAGATTTATATTGGTTGTATTTTTATTTCTATTGTTGTTAATGCTTTATCGATTTCGTGTTGTTGTGAATTCAGATTGTTGTTACTCTAATTTGTTGTTACTCAATTGTTATGCTAGTTTGAATGCTTAATGTTGGGTAGGGAACCTGTGGAATGCATAGACTTTGCACGATAGCCTTGAAATAATTAACAAGCCCCGAGTTGACAATAAATGTGAGGAAGGGTGAAATCTATAATTCATATATGAACACCAGCAGTAATTGCTAGATTTGATTGTGGGTCTTTCCCATATTACTTTAACAAGTTATCGATTCTTAATGATATTTCATAAGCATAGTCTCTATGCCAAACCCCATCAAGCAGGCCAGAAAATATTGAGTAGTTCTAGGCTACTGGAAATTAAAATGTTTGATTTCTCATTGTTAATCAGTGTGACTGAGGCCATCATAAACTCTTGCAAAATTTCCTTGACCTTCCTAACATCCCTGAAAGGGACCTGGTAAAAAGGCATGATGTCATCCATGAATTGTTGATGGGTGATGGGTAAATGACAACCCCAAGACCTAGGACCCTTTAGGTGAGAGGCGCGGAATGCAGCTTTCAAGGATCGACCCAATTCTTCAGCCACTAGAATAAAACGGAATGGGGACACCGGGTCCCCTTGCCGGAGGCCCGGGGTAGGATTAAAGGTTCTGGATGGGGAACCGTTGAGCATAATGGAACACATAGGGGTTGACACTAGAGATAATATCCAATTTACCCATCAATGCTCAAAACCGAAGAATGCAAAGACCTTTGTCAGGTCGGACCAACTCAGACAGTCATAGGCTTTGGAAAGGTCAAGCTTAATCATCATACTAGGAGATTTGAGGTGCTTAAGGGAGTGAACCATTTCTTGAGAGGTGATGATACCATCCAGTATTTGAAGGCTTTCCACAAAACCTGATTTCTCCAGAGAAATCAAGGTTGATAGTAGGGGTTTCAATTGCTTGAGAATGACAATAGAGATGATTTTATAGATGAAATTACATAGTGCAATCGGTTTAAACCCCTGAGGGTCTTTCGGTTTAGTTGATTTAGGAATTAAAGAAATGAACATAGAATTGAGACTCGAACATATCTTTTGATTTCTTTGTGATTACTCTACCACTTCCAAGATATCCTTACCAATAAATTTCCATCCAGCTTGGTAGAATTTCGTCGTGAACCCATTTTCCCATGGAGCTTTATTCTTCTCCATTCCTTTGACAACCTCTTCTACTTTCGCCAGCATCACTAGCCACATTAGGGCCATGTTCTGTTCCTGTGAGACTAGCTGAGGTATGTGTTGTGTGACTCTCGCAATGGAATTCGCTCTATCCTAGTCTGGTTTCGAGAGAAAGTTCTTGAAATGATTGACCACCGGCTCTTCCATCTCTTCATGTTGTACCAGTCGATTCACCTCCTCATCCTTGACTGAGAATATACTGTTGTGTTGTTTATGTTGGGTCATTTCCTTATGAAAAAACTGTATATTGCGCTCTCCCTCTCGAAGCCATTGTATGCAGGATTTATGTTTCCATAGGATCTCTTCTTGCTTCTTTCTTCTAGATGATTTAGTAGTTGTCCTTCAGTCCCTATCAGGCTTTTTGATCTACCTTTTGATATGATTATTTGTTGCACGTCTTTCATGCTCTCTTCTAGTTTCTTCTAATCTTTTTTAATGTTCCCAAACTCTTCCTGCTTCCATTTCTTGATCTGGATTTTGAGGTCTTTTAGCATGATTTGAAAGGTGTGCATGTGGTTTCGCCCCTACACCTCGCTTCCATTCCACCAGCCCTCCAATTTTTGCATAAATAGTGGGTCCCGTAGCTAGAAGGCTTCAAATCTAAAGGGTCTATTCTTTGGGCCTTCTTTTAGATCTAACTCCATCCTGATCAGCCAATGATCCAATCCCAAGCTAGGAAGGATTGAGGCTTCTAAAAATATATCACGACTTATCACTTGTTCAGAAACCAGGAACCGATCCATTCTTGATGCTACCAGTTGTGGTCCTCCCCTCCTCTTGTTCCAAGTTAAAGCACCATTGATTGTGGGTATGTCAACTAGATGTAATCCCTCTATTGTGTCCCTAAACGCCTCCATATCTACATCCATCCTTCAGAGTCTACCCTTATTTTCCTCAAGTGAGGTGATGACGTTAAAATCCCCTCCCAGAATCCATAAATCCTCCTCATATAATACTTTTGGTTTTCCTATATTTTCAAGGAAACCTCCCTTTTCTCATGGAATGTGAGGCCCATATACCCTCGTCAGCATAGCCCAATATTTGGAGCCTATATGATGGACCTTTCTTGATAGTATCCTAGGAAAGATCACTTATTCATAAAATATCACCTCCATCGGGTTCCAAAGGATAGCCAATCCACCCGAGATCCCATTAGAGTCCTGTGCCACCACCTCGTACTACAGTCTCATGCTTTTTACAATTTATTTCAGTCTCCTTTCTAAAAATTGTGTCTCTTCAATAATCATTATACTTAGGTGATGTTTTTGAATCCTATCTTTCAAGTGCCTTTGCTTTCCCTTACTATTGAGGCCTCGAACATTACAAGATGTAATAATCATTGGGAAGGCTTGTTGAGGTGGTGGAAAACCGTTGATAGCGATACCACTCTTCTAGAATTCACGAACATATCTCCCGCAATCTGTATAGATTCTGGTAAGTTTTTGCGGCCACGTTTCTTCCCGCCTTTCCCTGATATGGTTGGTTTCATCCCCTGCACGGGTTGAGAACTCAGATGATTTGGTGGATTTGAAGTTAGCGGGCCCTGCTTGGCTTTAAAACTCTAGAAGTTTTCCCAGTATAGTTGTTTCTTCTCTTCAGGAATGAATCTCTTGTCTAAATGCTTCCATTCATTCAATAACCCTATCATCACTTATTCCATCTTTTCTTTCTCCTCTTGCATTGTTGGGGATTCTTTCTCTTGAGGTTCCTCTTTCGCTTTCCTTTTAGGTTTATATCCGCCTTTTGACTATTTCTGGGAGTTATTTGGGTTCACTATGCCCCTGGATTCATTAACGCTCTCTACTTCCTCCTATATCAAGACCTCGAACTGATTTCTTTGGCTCGATCCTTTCTTTGGTTGTTGTTGAATCGAGGTTATTAAGGTTTTCATGTTCCTTTTCTTCTTTTGGACCTTTTTATCCCCACCTCTGCTATAGTCTTCCTAAGGTCTATAATGGTGTCTAAAGTGTAAAATCAAAGAAGGGAATCATCCCTCTTAAGCATTTGACTCATGGATATGAATGTATTGTGGATAAGGTTTCAGACTTAATCCCAACTTTGAAAACCCAAAGGTCTGATGATATATTTAAATAAACTCTCAGATAAAAGGCACACATCTCCAAATGGGATCACCCTTCATCCCCACCCTTTGCTCCGTTGTATCAAATCCAATGGTGAACGTGCATGTAAGATAACGATAGCGTGAGCCCCAAAGTTGAAAGGTAAGTGGATTCTTCTCACTGGTTTGTCAAGAATGAAAGGTAACGGTAAAAGGGTAAGAGGTAAAGGTTAAACTGAAGTCTGTCCATCCCTCTGAAGCTCGTGCCCACTACTGAGAACCAATGCCAAACTACCCCATGTCATCCTGCACCTATTCCCAAGTCTTCCACTTATACAACCATGCCCTTTCGTTATATAAACCCCTGTCGCCCGAAAATTACCTCCCTAGTAACTGTTGTTTGAATGCAGTAAAAATACCCCTACCTAGACATATGCACAGGATTTACCTCTTCGCCTACTCCCAAAAGCAAAGGACCGCCTCCAAAGTCACTATTAGACATTCCTACAGGCTCCAAGTAACCTGACACCCCGACCTCCTGTGTTTTTATTTTTCACTCGGTAAAATGAAGCACGTGACACTTGAAACTCCTAACACCTGCAAAGTCAAGTCCACTAGTGTCAAGCCCTTAACGGACACCGAGTGTCAAATTCCAAACCTCCCTGCTCATTCTTTCTCACCGACCTCCATTATGAAGTATTTTCCAACCATGTGAGGAAGGAGGATAATTTTTGGGTTGTTAATTCCGGCCTGTATTTCCAAATTACGCCCCCGATTCACCACTTCCCTGAGTTTATATCTTGGCTCACTGACACATACCAAAAGAAATTGAATCCAAAATCCTGGAAATAACACCCCTTTTAATCCAAAGAGCTTTAATCCTCTTTATTTCCTCCACCATGCATACATTCACCGATGTTTCCCTAGTCCATTATTTTGCTACCCTCCCCTAAAGGAACAACAGTCTCACAGATATGTGGTTCCTAATGACGCTCTTTTAGACATCAATTCAACCCAACTTGGTTGTAATTTCCTATTTAATGGGCGAAGATACCTCTGAGAGAGTAAATAAAGCCATCTTGGGGTACCTACATAAAATGCAGCAGCCTGATTTCTTACTCAATATCCCAGTCTATCTATCAACTGCCATTAGCTTTCAGCTCCAATATTTCCCTACCTCTTCTTATTTTCTCTACTGCTCCTTACGGTTCTACTTATTCCTATATACCCATGTCAAAGAGCTTCAGTGTTTGTACCTTCATGTGTTTTCTCCCAACAAGTAACAAAATTCCATCTTTTACTAGAATATCTTAGTAAGAAAAAGACATAGTTTGGGTGGGTACTCTCAATTCATGCCCACCTTCATGGCCATTGCATATCGAATCATCCATGGGACTCCACCTCCCAAAATCTTCCCACAGCAAAAAGAGTTCCTCCAACTCAGTAAGGAAATTATCGTAGGAGACTGGTACCTATATAAGGATTACACATAGATTAGAGCTTACGATTGTGAACTTCATCCATACCACCTTCCAGTGTTCATGCCTATGAGGATCTTCACCCTTGAGTTCATTTGACAGGTCGTCAGTGTAGACCTACTCCTCTTTGTACCATTAAAGAAAGGTTATATTTTTAAAATGGGACAACCTATAAGCCCTTTTGTGGTAAACACAAGGCATGCCTTCAAAGTAGTTGAGGCCCTACTTGAATCTATGGAGTTCTAAATGGGAGACACTTGGAATTATGACCCCCGAGGCATTCTTTCCCGAAGAAGAGAAAATGATCTTCTCCCTTGAGTTCATTCAACATGTCCTTGATGTAGACCTGTTCCTCTTTGTACTAGCAAAGAAAGGCTACATTTTTAAAATGGGATAGCCTGTAGACCCTTTTGTGGTAAACACAAGGCAAACCTTCAATGTATTTGAGGCCCTACTTGAATCTATGGAGTTCGAAATGGGAGACACTTAGCATTATGACACCCAAGGAATTCTTTCCCGAAGAAGAGAAAATATTAAAGCTTCAACTTATGTGCATGATCACAAACCCAAAATTGAATGGAAAGCTAACTTTAATTCTTGGCCTCTTAATACAGAGATGGAGACCAAATCCCTAGTCAGCATAGACAAAGCATCAAAGAGGACCGCTAACTCAGCAGGGGAGAATGACATTGAGGAAGAACATGTGATTCAAAAGGAAAGAAGTCAAGGTCCAGGATAGGACTAGGAACAAGAACAGGAACAAGAACAAGAACAACGACAAGAAGAAGAATAATTGGGTATATAGTTGGAGAAACCAGTGCCTGACCACCTAGGCTTCCAGATTAATTTGTAGATTCCACTAGTAGCCTCCCCGACATCCTCAATCGAAGTGGTTATCCCAGATCTCGAAGGCAATGCTAATGTTGTAGGGTCAAGTTGGCCTTTAGGAAAGGTTATTCATGTTAACAACAGGAAGGTCAAGGAGGCGATACATAGGGGAATGAATTCTAAGTTAACACCTTTCCACACTAGAGTGCTAGCCGCTATGGACATGGAAAAAAATAAATGAGGATAAGACTGCAACATCCATCAATACAGTCCCTGTCGACAGGGCCTCAGTTCCAGAATTTGGATGTCTCCCTAAACTTAACCAATGTCCCATTGGTAGATAAAGTTAACTTGCACAAGCAAGTTGAGGAGATGTTATACAATGATCTAGGTAAGAACCTCATGACCATCAACAAAGCTGACACATATATAGAGAAAATCTCTAATAAGGTGAAAATGGAAAAGATAAAATCTAGAGCACTATTCCTACACAAGCAGTCTTATAAAGAGATGATCATTAAGCTGGGAATAGATCCAGAGGATAAGTCAGTAGTGGCAACTGTTTTAAAATCAACCCAACAAGAAAATCACGAGCTGAGACGAAAGCTAAAGATTCCTAGCAGTGAACATATCCAAACAGAGGAGTTGACCCAGGTTGAGCTGGAGAAGGAAGCACTAATGAAGGAGCTAGCTCATAGTATGGATAAGGTATTGAACTTGGAACAGACAATGACTAAAATGTAAAAGAAGATTTCATCCCATGTTTGCACGATAGTAGTGCCTGAAGATCCTTAGAATCCCATTGATTGCCTCACCCAGGTTCTAACTAAGCTTCAACTTTCCGAAGGAGAAATGAAGAAGATTCCGAGTGATTTGGATGCTGCTAGAGCCCAGTTAGCTTAGTAGGAAAAGAAGTTGCAAGCGTCGGTTATAAAATTTGAAACTGTCACTAAGGATCTACAAGTCGCCACATAGGAGATAAAGGACTTGAAGGCTAAACTCAAAGGAAATATGTCTCTCATCAAAGCCAGACAGTTGATATGGGATGAGATCATCCAAGAAATGAATATCAGTTGGGAGAATATAGTTACTTTGATACATGAGAAAAATTTTATCTGTGCAGAAAGTGAACCCTCGGTCATAAATGCTAAAGAGAGGAGTACAAATAACTCCAAATATGCACTGAAATTTATTCATTTCTTGAGTGAGAAGCTAGGAGAGGAGATGAGGCCAATGGATATAACATACAGGACCAACACTGTTGTGGATATTTTTAAGGTGATTTCAAGGGAAGAAGATTGAGTCAAAGAAGAGCAGAGCCTGATCAAGTTACAGAAGGACATGGTTTCTTTCAACGAGGAATTTGACATACTCCTGCATGTTGGGTTGCCTAATCTTTAGGGGTCTTGTGGAGAACTATTGCCATAGGAGTTGTATAACCAGAAAATAATTGAAGCAAAGAGTAAGGTAGGATCCTCCCATGAGAAACAAACTACTATGAAAGGGACAACTGTAGTAAACTTCTTAAAAAAGGTATTTCAGTTACTTGGGATGATTAGGAGTCTCTTTCATCATAGGCTCGACTATTCAGGCTTGATTGAGTTGAAGATTAACTATAAGAAGTTCAATGTTGCTCCTCTACCTCCTCAAGAATTATGGGAAATATGTGAATTGTTTGCTAATCCATCGATGGTGCAAATGGTTCGTCCTCGGCCTCCGCATGCACCTCATCAGGCCTCTTCATCCAATTTCCCTTGAGAATTCTCTAGATCATGCCAAGCTTTGGAATTTTAAACTACTTTTATGTTATTTTTACTTGCTGCTTTTTTACTTTGATCAGTTGTAATGAGTACATTTTAGTTGAAACAATTGTGCATGCGCACACACTGAAGTTTTGAAATATTTTTTACATAATGATTTGAATCAAGAAGGAATATTGCGCTAACGGACTATCTCTATTTACAGAGGCCTATATAGGTGATTTGATAAATGAATAAAAGGTTCATGATTTTGGAAAGAAACTCTGTGTTATTTTTGGGAACGTTCTGCTTCCTTCATGTGTGTGTTACTCCGAATATTAATGAAAACCAATGGTGATTCCTTCGTTCTGGGATTACAATATGTCTCCTCTCTTTTGTAATTTCATAAATGTTCATGTTCCTCTCAGATTTCGCATTATGTAGCTACCGAATATGTTTCCTTCTTTATACAGATTCATTTGAGTTATGATGTTGATGAAAATGCCTGTATGAGTTTTCAGAAGCTAAATCTTTATGCGCTCTATGAGTCTTTGCATCCATTCTTTTTGCATAGTTGTCATTTCTTTCTAAATCCATATAAGCATGGAATTCTCGTTATTTCGAGTTCTATATGATGGGTCTATTTCTTTTGTTATCACATTCATATTAAAGTAAATGATCTGTAACTCCTTGGGTGATTTTGGCCTCCATTGATTGATACTTTATATCAATGTGTATCTCATATATATATATATATACTTTATATGACTCATGGACTGTGTCTTTCTTATGTTGTTTTAACCAACTAAGTTCTATTGGTAAGAAATATTGTAATTAATGTCTCAAATCCTTTGAAGAATTATCAGATATGCACCAGATTCAGATGTACTAGGCACTGAACTCCTAGCAATCCAGAGGTTATCCCTAGAATCAACAACAGAACTCTTGAACTCCTTCCTTATCTTCCTTCCCTTTACCATTGTCTCTAGCTTCCCGCGAGTCTGTCATTTCACTCTGGTTTAGAGGACATGCTTTGTATAGGTGTCCATACTTGTGACATCATCTGCATCGAAAGGGAATATGTTCGTAATCTAGGGTTTGTTTCCATACCTCGTCTTGATATTCTAGCTCTATAAATTCCAACAATGGTTCTGTTATATTCATGTAGGCACAAATTTGTGCGTAGTAGGTGTATCTTCCTCTCCTGGTTGAATTCGCCACTTTCACAAAACTCGCTATTGATTTTCCTATACCTTCCAGTATCTATAAATCCCAAAAATCCACCGGAAGTCTAAACAATATGGCACACACTAGGGCGACCATCAACTTCTCCTGATCGAGCTTATAAAATTCCTCCCAGTGACACATAAAGAGTCTGGCATTGTAGTAGAATTATGGGTCATTCTCAAATATCCGCTGCTTGTTTTCGAGGCTGGTGAATATCACTGTAAAAAATCCTCTTGCCCCCAACTTCAGATCTATGTGTCCTTTCGACTGCCATTTTTGGTGTACCCATTTGTTAAGTTCCTTCTCTAAAGGCCAAGTCTGAATGAACTTACAGATTAAGGTGTGTCCTTTGAATATGTTTTGTTATTGAGCCCCAGTATTCGCATGCCATTGACTCCACTATTTCCGCTGCTTTTCACTATTGTTGTGCCTTGCGCACTTGTTTCACGTGATGTAACGTTTTTGTAGAAAGGGACTCGCCCCCCACGTGAGCACTCATCCCCACCATCAGGGCCTTTAAGGTTCACGTCACCTCTGCCAAAATCAGAAGATACTCAAAATGGTTAGAGGGTTTGCAGAAACCCTAACTGTAAGCATTTCTCTCATAGTTTAAACAACACATAAATATGAGTTCTTCCCATTTTCATAAATAATAAACATAAAAATATAATAATATAAAAATTAAAAATAATTATTATTGAATAAATATAAAATAACAAATTAATAACTAAGACTATATATTCCCTATCAACAATATTAATTGAATGGTTTAAATAATATAAATTATATTGCTTCTCAATATATTAAGAAATATATATTAAAAATAATTATTCAATGAATCTCATACAACAAAAAGAAAAAATTATTGAAATTGGGTTAAAATAATATAAGAAGGTAATATAGAAAATATCTTTCATTGAATAGGTAAGTTATAATATAATAAGAATTAATTAATTAAAAATAAATTAGATGTTGACAGATAGACTCAAAGCATAAACTATCAATGAAATCTCATAAAGCAAAAGAAAAATTAAAGTAAAAGAAAAAGTAAAATGAATGTGTCAAACAATTCACATTAAGTTTTAAAAACAATTAAAATAAATATTAATCGAAACATAATCTTTTATGAAAGCCAATAAAATAAGTGAAAAATAGTTAATGCATATAATATTTATAATATCATATTTTCAATTTTCTTAATTTATTAAGTCACTTTAACTATAGTGATTTT
>APFE030722795.1:19309-42794 GCA_000404065.3 Pinus taeda
TCACTTAAATAAAACCTATTCTTGAAAATGGGCGAATGGAAGGTTGTAACTCCTAATTCAAGGGCTAAATTTACCTTTTTTACCCTCTCCCTTAAAATAAGGTGGGCTATTTGAGGTGATTTGTAAAAATGTACTATGATACAAAATATTCGCCCACTAAAAATTTAAAACCCCTTAATTTCGCGAAAGGGCGAACATTCGCCCCTAAAATTTTCTATGGTGTGGTCCATTCTGTCTGAGCCCGTCCCAAACTCATAAGGAAGAAAACGCTTTACATTTCTTTCCTCTTTAATGGCTACACTCTCTGCAACTTATAAATACAATATAGATATTATTTCTATAACAGTGAACAATCGCTTTCAGTACAAACAATACTTTCATCATTTCCCAAAGCGAATCCCATAGAAAGATCCCTTGCATAGAACTTACAAACCCTCTGTCTTTGACAAGATTTGAATGGGATATTTTAGTGGTTTGATAACAACTTCTTGACTTTTAACTAATCTTAAGTAGATTAAAAATATAAACTCTTATTTTTATTAATGCCAAATGGTTCCCTATTTTATGACAATCGCATCCCTCATTCCCAAGACATAAATCCATGGAAATGAAGAGGCGGTTACCAAAAAACCCATTTATATTTTAAACAATTCTTGATGGAAATGGTTTCATTAATAATAAACTAATAATGTTCTTTTTATGTATACCGTGAGTAATTACATGGTTGTAATGATGTTACATACTCTCCCCTTAAAGTGAACACTGTCCTCAGTGTTCATCTCTCACTGGAACATCAAATTTTACTCATGATATAACAATATAAACCACACAAAAGGGGATCCTTCCTCTTTAAAAAGACTGTTTTCATTGAAAGAAATATAAATATGCAAAAATAATAATGTTATAACATAAGAAAAATGAATAGTCATAAGCATTTATAGCTGCAACAATATGCAAGTTGTTGTTATACAACCAACTCACAAAATAGAAGAAAAGATAGATCAATGCCTTCAAAATCAGCCTCTTCAAGGGGGAAACCTCCTTTACATTACAAAAATGAACAATTCTTGGATGATACAAACGAAAAAACCTCCTTTATATATATATGAGTATAAGGGGTCACAATATAATCAAAGTTGACATAACAATAATAATACAAGGGCACAACAATAACAATGAGGGCTACAATGACAATAGTAATGGGGGAATAACTAGTATCATAGGGACCTAACATGCTCCTCTCCTTCAAAAAAGTGTTGTCCTCAATGCTTGAGTAGTTCTGGATGCTTCTGTAGAAAATTCTCACCCTCCAATATGGAATCTTCAACAGGTAAGTTCTTCCACTTGATGAGATACACCAAAATTGATTGATTTCATAGCCACCGAGTTCTCTTTTCTATGACTGCTTTAGGTTCCAATATGATTTTTCATTCCTCATCAAGTTTTGGCAGTATTGTTTGAACTAGGAGTTTTCCACCTATAACCTTCTTTAAGCATGAAACATGGGAAACTGGGTGTACTCAAGAAGCTGCAGGAAGCTCCAATTTGTATGCCATAGTACCAATCTTTGAAACACCTTGTACGGACCATGATACTTTGGTGATAATTTATTATCCTTCTTATCTTTCTTGAGTTAAATTTGTTTATATGGTTGTATCCGTAGGAATACCCAATCACCTACATAAAAAATTCTTTTTCTACGATGTTGATCGATCTATTGTTTCATTCTATTTTGTGTCAAAGAGAGGTTATCCTTTAAGAGTTGGAGAACTTGTTGTTGATGCTTGATGTGATTTTCCACTACTTGAACCTTAGAATTTTCTCTTAAATATGATGTGATGGATGGTGGATGGTATCCATAAAGTGCCATAAATGGGGTCATTTTTGCTGCAGTATGGAAGGAAGTGTTATACCATCATTCAGCTAGAGGCAACCTTTTGACACATTGTGTCTATTTATTAGATACAAACCAACTAAGATATCCTTCCAAACATTTTTTTACTATATTAGTTTTCCCATCAGATTGAGGATGATAAGATGAGCTATGAGATAACTAAGTACCAAGACAAGAAAATAATTATGTCCAAAAGTTTCAAGTGAAAATGGGATCTCTGTCACTTACAATAATATTTGGGTTTCCATGTAGCTTTTGAAATGTTTCCATAAATGCAGTAGAAACTGTACTGGATTTAAATGGATGTGATAATGCACAAAAGAGTGTATACTTGGTAAGTCTGTCAACTAGCACCATGATGAAAATATTTCCTTTAGACTTGGGTAAGCCTATGATAAAATCCATTGGAACCTCCTCCCAATGTTGGCTTGGAATGGATAAAGGTTTTAATAGACACGAGATCTTAATTGTTTCAACTTTATTTTGTTGGCAAACCAAATATTCCACCACAAAATTTTGAATATCCAATTTAAGGCCATCCCAAAAAAAATTCCTTCTTAACCCTGTGGTAAGTTTTTAAAAATCCTGAGTGCCATCCTAAGGGAGAGGTGTGCAATTCCATAAGAGTATTTTGTTTGTGTTTGGAATTTTTACATAGGTATAAGTGATCTTTGTACCATAACAAATCATTTATCTAGCTAAATTTATCAGATGTACTAGGATCTTATTATACATTTTGAATGAGTTCCCACACTTCTTCGTCATTATTCCATTCATACCTTCCTTCATTTATCCAATCAGGTTAGATAATAGACATGGTGCAAAGCAATGCTTCCACATCCTCATCCTTTCTTGAGAGTGCATCTACCACAACATTTTGCTTCCCTTTTTTGTAGATGATTTCAAAGTCATAATCTAACATCTTTGTGACCCATTTTTGTTGTTCTTCTGAAGATAATCTTTGTTCTAAAAAGTATTTAAGACTATCATGATCTATTTTCACCTTGAAGTGTCTTCCCATTAGGTAGGGTCGCCATTTCTTAAGTGCATGTAGTATTTCCAACATTTCCTTCTCATAAATAGCTTTGTGTAAATACTTTCCTTTGATTGAACGACTTTAGAAAGCAATGGGTCTTTCTTCTTCCATTAAAAAAACACCAATTCCATTTCCTCAGGCATCACATTCCCCAATAAAGGTTTTTGTGAAGTCCAGTGTAGCTAAGACTGGTGCTTGACACATTGCCTTTTTAAGATGTTCAATTCCTTCGTTGCTTCTGGAGTCCATGAAAATGCATCTTTCTTCAATAATGTTGTTAGAGGTGCTATTATTCACCCATAATTCTTAAAAAAATTTCAATAATACCCTGTCAACCAGAGAAGTCCTCACAGATGCTTTATAGATGTGGGGACTTTCCATTCCTTAATAGCTTTAATTTTTCTAGGGTCTACCTTCACACCTTCATGATATACAATAATACCCATATTTTCCACCTCTTGTACTCCAAATAAACATTTGGAGCTTTTTGCATATAATTGTTTCTCCTCCAATAGTTTGAGCACCTTGTCAAAATGTTGAACATGATCCTTCCAATACTTGCTGTAGATTAGTATATCATCAAAAAATACTAATGCAAATTTTCTAAGGGTGGGTTTAAAATGGAATTCATCAAACCTTGAAATGTAGAAGGTGCATTGGTAAGGCCAAAAGGCATGGCTAAACATTCATAATGACCCTCATGAGTTATAAATGTTGTTTTTGGAATATATTTAGTATTCATTCTGATTTGATGATATCATGAACGAAGATCCAAATTGGTGAAGTAAATTGATCCATGCAATTCATCCAACATTTCGTTAATGAAAAGAATGTGAAATTTATCTTTAGTAGTGATCTTGTTGAGCTCCCTATAATCTAGACACGTGCCATGACCCATCCTTCTTGTGCACCAATAATACTGGAGCAAAGAAAGAACTTTGACTAGGTTGAATTACACCAACCTCTAGCATTTTTGCAACCATATGTTTAATTTCACTCTTTTGGGAATAGGGATATCCGTAAGGCCTGATGTTTGGAGGAACACTTCCTGGAATCAAATGAATAACATGATCATCATCATGAATAGGTGGGAGGCCTTTGGGAGTCTCAAATACCTTGGAATGATTGTCTAAGTCTTTTTGGAGATATGGAGAAATAGATTATTTCGATGTGGGAACCTTTAGCGAACATACTTGTGTAATTATGCCTCGTTGTTCCTTCTTTAGAAGGTTTTTTTCTTTTTTTCTTTTTATGAGTAAAACTAATTCTATTAACAAAGAAGAGGAATATTTACAATAAGACTGAAGTCAGTACACTGCTCTGATACTATGCAGAGCTATCAGGAAAAGCAAGTAAGAGGACAGAGATCTGAACCCACGCAGGGGATCGGGAGGTTACTCCTCTGGTGCTCCATGGTAAGCAAAACCATCAAAAAACACATACAAAACCACCACATAATTTGCATAACAGACATGCCCGGAAATTGCCATAGCTTATCCAAAAATGATGCCCACGCGAGCATGCTAATCATCCTGTGGTTCTTCCACAATGCAACACGATCCCATTTCTGGCTCATCCATGGATGGAACCGCAATCTGCTCAAAGGGGTCGGGGTCGATTGGCACCATTTCCTCATCCTGAGTGCTGCATTCAGGGGCAGTTGGAGCTTGTTGAGGCACCACACCAATTCTCATCTAAGTAGACGAAGAAGGTCCAGAAACAGCCCCCGAAAACCACTGTTATGTCAGCTGTTATCCGAGGCCGATGCAAGGAACTGTTGAAAGAGAAAATAGAAGAACCAGACGAGGATGGAGGCCCATGGTGGCTACTGGAGGCACGATAATGCCCTTTTCCACTTCGGGTGCAGGGGTAGCGACCCGCAAGCAGATCACTAGAGGGGGCAGGCGAGTCCGAGGACGAGCTTGATGGAGCACGCCGAGGTTGACCTCTTCGGTAACGCATTCGTTGTCGAAGTCAAGCCATCTCAGGGGGAGCACTGAAAAGATAACGAACGGGCAGAGCAGTGGCTAGCCGAGTAGGGCCACACAGACGTAGGGACCAGGGAGGGAACTTACTGGAACCTTTCACCAACATAACCAAATTGTGCACATAATTGACAATACCTATATCCCGCCACCCGGTATCATAAATGAAACCCGAGACCACATTGCTAAACAGAGGAACAGAGGTGATGAAAACTCGATTCAGGACCCCCCTATCTAAGCTTAAGGCCAAACTAGTTACTAGGTAGTGACGAACTGACACTAAAACCTCCAGAATGTGGTAAATGACCCCCAGAGAAGAGAGAGGAGCAACAAAATTTGCCCTGAAATGGATGAGCGAAGTTTCAGACAAGCAGTTCCGTAAGAATTCCAAGGGACTGCGGACATAACCCAGGCTGAGATCAAAGCAGAGGCGAGAGTATGAGCCCTGTGATACAGCTTGCGAGGCTTCACCTTCAACCCTGCACAGAGCCCCACTTTAAACCTTCCAGGCATATCTCGAGAAGCTCCTACCATAATTGCAGCATTGAAGACTACCATCATCACTGGCAGGTTGAAGCATGCAGAGGGGAAAGCCATCACAGAGGACATGGATAATGAACCTTGGCCACCTGACTGATATCCACTATAACTAGCCTTGCACATATGCCGAACTCCTATCCCCTTGCGGGTATTGAACACAACGTACTAGGTGGGTAGGTGTCGTGCTGCCTTGCCCCACCCCCGTCTTGTCACTGTTATTGCCACCTTACATCCGGGGTCTTTAGAAGATTTTTTATTATGTTAGAACTGATTATTTTTCCTGGTTTCCATGTGATACTCCTTAATTCAACTTCCTTTCCTTCGAAGAAAATTTCATGAAATGTTCTTGAAAATAAAAATCTATTGTACCCAAGGATTGTAGCCATTGGACTCCTAGTACATCATCAGCACTACCCATTGGAATGGAAAGCATTGGGCTGTTACATACATATTCTCCCATAGATGGTGTTAAACGCATACATGGTACAAACAGAGTATGAATGATAAGCATGAGAGTACATCTATTATTGACATGATATACATTTAGAATACATAGGAGTGACCCTTGGTTTCATATTCCAAGTGGTAGCTTGGACTCCCTTTGGATGTTCAGCGTCCACACCAACCCTTAGAGGATTAGGTGTCCAACATTCCCCCCCCTTAGTTCGAAGGGTTATGTATGAGTCCAAGAAGAGAGTTGTAATACAAAACGTGCAAAAATGCATGGCAACACTAGGCTGAATGTGCTCTCTAAAATGTTGGTATCAAGGGAGGTGGTTTAAGGATGACCACCAACATTGAAATGCTTAGTGCAGTAACCAGAACTCTTCTAGGTCTACTAAGAAGTTTAGTTCTTTTGCTAGAGGAAGAGCTCCTGATGTTTTGGAGAGGGAAACCTTCAACCATGAAAGGGGGATCTCACCCCGCATAAAAGGGAGAACCTCAACCTAAAAAGGGAGGTCTCAACCTGTGATGGTTTAAGGATTACCACCAACTCTGTAATGCTTAATGAAATTCCTAGAACTCTTCCAAAACTGGAAAGAAGTTGAAGTCTTCTGCTAGAGGAAGTGTCCGTAATTATTTGAAGAGGCATCACCCACATAAGGCATGCTCAAGGGGCACATTTGTCTTTGGCTACAATTCTGAATCCGGTATGGCAGGTTGTGACTCAGGCTCACTTGATGTGGCTTTGAAGCTTGTATATGACCATCAATTTCCCCCCTATCTGATACAAGGTGAGAAGATGGCGAAAAATCAAATGAAAGACTATTCAATACTCTAGAGCAAGTTCTAACATATGACTAAAATATATTTTTGGATGTTGAGGTCCATTGCCAAGAAGTGATCCATCCAAGGTGAATCTTTGTTCTTGTAGGCAGTTTGATTTTGAAGCATATGTTTAAAGAATGACTATTTTATGACAGTGCTTACATGGATGAAGATCAAAACAATGATCTTTCACATGCCCAACTTGGTCAAAATGTTGGCATTTAACATTCTGTTGTTGCTGCTATGAAAAGGAATAGAATCTGAAATAGTTGAAGGTGAACTGTCATATCCAAGACCAGTTCTACGCTTGTTGTGGACAAGCTCTTCCCAAGGTCTGATGATTTTCATGGGAAGTACAGGCTGGACTTGTAAATCTACATTCACATATGCTCTTGAATCAACCTCAACTTTACTGTCTTGATTAGTTTTTGGATGTTGATGGGAGTTAATTTCTGACTGGAAAGGAGAATTGTTCTAAATAGAAACAAGTTCAGAATTGTGACTATACTTCTATAACTCCTCTTGCTAAAGTTGAGATTCAAGATTTGAAAAATCAAATTTTTCATGTACATCTTGTAAATAATGAATATCAGTGAGAAAATCCTTGTTGATTTTGACTGTGTTATCCATAGTAGAGAGTATTATATTGTCTAGTAACTCAAATATTTCACCAATTGGAACCATTTTTCAAACAAATGAAGTGCTTTGATGATACTTCGAGTCCCTTAAAAAGATAACTAGATCAATTTATTTGTATAAAACAAGCTTCTTGGAAAAATCAGTCAAGTTCCTTGAAGAAATCTGTCAACCGCTCCTTAGAAAACTAGAGCATTCCTTTAATCTAAAATTTGAAAAAAGGTAAACAAATACAAATTGGAAAAAATTCCAGTTACAACTTAGCTGACAGCTCACTGAAGAACTTAATTTATAGAATTTCCAAACACCAAAAATTCTTGAGAAAAATTTTACTCCATTTTGTGAAATGACTTTCTTGTCCAACAAATATCTTTGCCCAAATATTCTCCTTGTAGAGCTTTCAAAACCTTTAAAAGAATTCTAGCTCTTCTCTATGAGGATCTCCCATTTTTTCTATCATTGATAGCCATGCTTTTTTTTTCTCTTTTTATTTCTTCGAAGAAAGTTTGAATAAAATAAAGACTCTAAACAATATCACTACCAATTATTGTTGTTACTCAACCCTCCAATTATTTGAGACACAAGGAAAGTTGATAAGCACAAAATAATATGACGAAGGAAATGGCTATTGGTAAGGCAATACCCTTGTTGATTTTCTTCATTCCGAATTATAGAAATGCAAGTATTGAAATTAATAAAATAATTATTTGAAGTACGTGTGAATATAAATCTATTATATGATCTTCTCCATTCATTAGTTGTGACTGGAATTTCTCTAAACCATATTTTGTTCGATGGTCCTCATTAAAGTGATGAACATTAATGAAATATCTATGCCCACTGATTCCACTTTCATGAGAAAAACTGCATGAAGCAAGAGTCATAAAACCAATCTTTCATCTGCCTCAATTGAACCCGATACCATATTAACTCAGTTCTTTTAAACCTTGATCAATTCTAGGAAATTTAGAAATTCAAATGATGCCTACTAGAAGGATTCCCGTCCAGAATCAAGTGAAAGCCTAGGCTCCTTATGCCCCTCTTGTTATCTCAAACCGATTGTACTTTGTGGTAGAACCTTATTGAATGCAGGACCAAAACTGTCGAAGCCAAAGTCATTCCACATCAAGAGAGCACTGAATGATTTGACTCAAATTATTCAAACAAAAAATGGTGAATGTACTTTAATTATTCTAATGAAATTCATCACGGTTTAAACACAAATCTCTCCACTGTGGTTGGCTGGTACGACAGTCATAGAAGAATGACATTTTGAATGCTGAATTGACAGCATGATCAGTCACTCTAAGTAATACGATAATAAGTGTGAAAAGTGGTTTATATTCTTGGGTGGAGGCACCAAGTTTGAGACCCACAAAGCAGCAAAGGTGAACAGTCAGTGGCAGCCACATTCAAAAACTCTACTCATAGTCACTCTAGGACGGTCGCAAACACCGTCTATGCATCATAATATAAGGGCCTTGAATGATCTTTTGTATTCAACTACATTTTTAGTCAAGTCGTAGCCTAGAAGACATGAAAATATCTATCTCTAGTATGTTACCATCTCTGAGCATGAATCCAATGCCGACAATGCTAGGATTTCCTCTGTAGGCTTCGTCGAAATGCAGTGTGGCTTCAATAGCACGAGGAGTTATTGACTATGTGTAGAGGAGGGGTTGACTATGTGTGGGGGAGTGGTGGAATACGGTTATGCTCTGATACCGGTTGACTATGTATGGAGGAGGGTTGTGTATGGCAGAAACATAAGGGACCACACACGACAATAATAGTGTAGTGAGGAGGTGTGTAAGAGGAGTTTACCAACACAGACACAGTGAATTTACGAACACATCAGCTTGCAAAGCAACATCTCAATGCAATAATAAAACTCCTTCAACATTAAGATTATTGTTGAATACAACATGCAGTAATGCACTTAATGCAGAGAGAGGTTTCAGTCTGCAAAAGATGAAGAACAGAGGGCCAGAATATGGTAGCGAAATCTGATAGGAGTTACACTTCAAAAAACTAATTTGTGACCTGCGCACTTGGGTATGAGGGAAAGATGTCAGTTTTTCTATATTAGGAAAATGGGCAGAGCTGCAGGATAAGCATGCACAAAAGGGCCACAGAAACAAGTGGCTCACAATTCAGCAGGGTAGGATATCACCCACTCTGATACCATGTTAAACACATACATGACAACTATGAAGTATGAATGATAAGCATGGGAGTACATTTATTATTGACATGATATACAATTATAATACATAGGAGTGACCCTTGGTTTCATATTCCAAGTGGTCCCTTGGACTCCCTTTGGTTGTTCAGCTTCCACACTAACCCTTAGAGGATTAGGCATCCAACAAATAGCTTGATATTATGGCACTTTCCAAAGAAATTTATGGTTCCTCCACTTGCAACCATCACTTGACACTGTGGTGCTAGATATAAGAATCAATCCAATTCCTTGGCTATATTACAATGAATAAAATTGGGTACTTCCCAAATCAATAAAGATTATTACCTTTTTCTTCTTGATATGTTCTTCTATCTTGATAGTTTGAGGAGTGGTAATTCTGGCCAATGCATTACAAGATATGGTCAGATTCATTTCTTCTTTCTCTAGGGTTTTTTCCTGGTGTATATCCTCTTATTTTGATGTTTCTTGTTCATTTTCTTTCTCCTCTTCACAATCTATGTAAAAGAATTGATTCTCAGCAAACTTATGACCTTTAGTGTATTTGTTATCACAATTGCAACAAAGCCATTTTTCTCTTTTTTATTCCAATTGTTGTGGTGTCAACTTCGTATGTTGTGGAAGGCTAGGGGCAACAACACTTCCATATTTATAGTTGTAAGTGGTAGGCTTCCTTGTGGCCATAATTTTTCTTTCCATTTTTCTTGCAAACCTGAATGCCTTCTCTAATGAATCAGGTTCCCAAAGGCAAACCTCATGTTGGATGTTATCCTTTAAAGTCCCTATGAACACATCAATCCTATGCTCCTATGGAATATATTTGACCCTTATATTCAATTTTTGGAATTACTCAATGTGCTCCATCATTGAACCCTTTTGTTTGAGATTTATCAATTGGCTAAAATAAGTGCTTCTTTTTTTCTCCTCGTAATGTGTTGTAATTTCTTCCATAAAAATTGCCCAAGTGACAATTTGTTTATGAGATCAAAGCCATCGATACCATACAAACTAATTTGGTTCCAAATATAAAGTTGCAATGCGTACCTTTTGTGTGTTTTTCACATTATGGAGATCGAAATATTGCTCCATCTGTGGTATCCATGTTATGATATCCTTGCCATCAAACTTCCTCATATCGATCTTTGGAACATGGTGGGTCTTTAATCCATCGTTAGAGTCTATGAAATCATGATTAACATTTATTTTGTTCTCCTCATGAGTTTCCTTTACCACCCTTTCGCCATTAATAAGCATTTCTTGTAGAAAATTTGTCAAATCCGTCTTCAAATATTCCACGTTGCCTTTAAGTTTTTCTTCTATACCATCCATCTTAGCTTCCACATCTGTCTTCAAATCTTCCATGTTTCCTTTAATTTTTGATTCAATACCATTCCTCTTAGCTTCCATGCCTTTCTTTAAACCATTCATCTTAGCTTCCACACCATCCATCTTAGCTTCCATGCCTTTCTTTAAACTATCCATCTCAGCTTCTGCTACTTTTTGTGAGAGTGAATTTTGTTGCACTTGGTCTCATAATTTCGATGTATCATGTTGTATTTCTTCCTCTTCTTCATGAGTCACGCTAGAGTTTTCAGGTTTCTTACTTGGTGTTTCCATTTTATTTCTTTGGGGCATCAATTAATAATGCTTCACTACACCCTTTGAATTATTTCAAGCTAATTTTTCAAACCAAAATTATGCAAAAAAAAAAAAAGCTACACACCTTTTTTCACTTTGTAGGATCTCAATATTGAATCTGTTGTATCTCCATAATTTTGAATCTCCAAGGTATGAAATTTCATCTTCCAGTAGCCCTCTAAGTCCTCTTTCCAATCCTACAAGTCTGATCAAGATTGGATTCTCCAAGGAAGAGTTATTCCAAATCTCCCACGATGACCTGATTATAGACTGGTTCAGTAGAGAGAACTTGTATGAAGTGCCACATGTCACTGTTTTGACCTTAGGACCTGAAACCGATACATAGAAATCTACAATTTTCCTATTTCTATATCTTCTAATGAAATTTCAATCTAATTCTTAGAAATAACGTTATGATGATCTTCCCCAGGTCGCTTGTTTGATATATATTTCAGGATCTTGCAAAAACCCTAACTTTCCTGGATCATATCTTCGAAAATATAGTGAGACAAGATTGGAAATTTGGACCCAAGGTTTAGAGAGATTTCAACTCAAACGGTTTTTCTTTTAGCTTCTGAAACGTCACAGAAAAAATTATAGTGAAAATTCCACGATGAGATGTTTGGAGCAACGAAACCCTAGAATCCAAAGCTCTGATACCAAATGTTATGCAACCAACTCACAAAATAGAAGAAAATATAGATCAACGCCTTAAAAATCAGACTCTTCGAGGGGGAAACCTTTACATTACACAAATGAACAATTCTTGGATGATAAAAATGACAAAGCCTTCTTTCTATATATATAGGAGTCTAAGGGGTCACAATATAAGCAAAGTCGACATAATAATAATAATATAAGGGAACAACAATTACAATAGTGGGCTTCTATGGGGCACAATAATAACAATATGGGGACAATAGGGGCACAACAATAACAATAAGGGCTATAATGAAAATAATAATGGGGGAATCACTAGTATTATAGGGACCTAACAATTCTACTCTCCATCACTTGACCATTATTTAAATTGATACATTACAAAAAAAAATCTCTATATCAACTTACCATTACTTACCCATTACTCTTGAAAGTCATGGTCACTTTTATGCAAGTTTTTTAAGAATGTTTGGAAACCCATCCAGACTCCATGGAAAACACCCTGTAATATATGACTAACAAATCTAACATAATCATATTAGTCACAACATTTTCAATCAAATGAAATATTTTTAACTATCAATCAATCATGTAATGTTAGGTGATATTTCAATCACATTAATTCTACAAGTACTTAGAGAGAACCAACACTCTAATCATCAAACTGATAAATCACTGCACCACGTGCACATTGTCTTAGCTCCTGTTAAAGATATCCACACAATACTTCTAAAAGTACCCGTAGAGCACCTAATTCCCTCTGATCATTCAAATGACCAATAAATGCACCAAGTGCATACTATCTTAGCCTCTACCAAGACATTCAAAAAATTGGTAATACAATAAAGAAACTAAAATTCCAATAATTCCTTACGGAGCACTACGCTCCTTTCATGTTAAGATGTACAACCATATACTACAAAAAAAACTACTAAACAAAAAATTATTCTTGTACATATAGTTTACCAATTAAATTGATCCAAATTAGATGATTGTATTGTTTTTCATACATCTTGATGCATTTGGAAAGTGGAGGAATCAACTCATGGGACCATTTTTATTGGCGGCACACAATTTGGAAAAACGGGGTCTGAAACATTCCGAGAGCGTTTTGAGGCATCAAATGATGTTTTTTTTGGTAAAACTTTGTATCTTAGCTCCACAACTTTTCATGATATTCTACACATAGAAATATTTTCAGCAACATAAGAATTACATCAAGCGGAGTCCGTATGAAAAAGTTATGCCACTCAGAAGTTGACCTTCCTGGTTTCACACCTATAATTCGGTAGAATGCCGCGCTAGCCCCCATTATTCATGGAAAAGGGGATAGCCACGTGTTTGTGATGTAAAAGACTCTAGAAGGGTCTATTTTATAACTCTAGTTAAGAGTTTATATAGTCAAACTTAACCACTAGTAGGCTATCAGGTTGTGTTATAACCGGGCCATTAGGAGGAAGAGGCGTTCCATTCTTTTGAGAGAATTTTGTTCCATAGGTGAGTAGAGATAGATAGGAGAGATAGGAGGTAGAGAACACAGAGAGGATCTATGCATTGTAGTAGCCAACGAGCCACAAAAATTACTTCTTTGTATGTATAGCCATATTTCCAGATAGACAAAGTGAGTGAAGCGACCTCACCTTCTAGTTGGGTTTTCTCCCAAAAGGATTTCCTAGAGAGCATATCTTTTGTCTCATGTGAGTGTGATCTTTTTTTATTCGTTCTCTACTTTTCTACATAATTTATATTCACATGTATGCACTAATCATAGTAAAATCTAGAGATCTAGAAATTAAATAAAATGGCAATAGTGTAGAATCTCATATTTTTCTAATATAATATTATCAGATTTGTTGTGACGAATTGTCTAGTGGAATATCCATGGCAGTTTACAAATCATAAATGCCACTATATACTAGTTGTAAGGGTTACTTCTAATAAAAAGGTTTTGGTTTAAATGTTAGTATTTTATTTTTACAACAAATTCCAAAGTTATTGCCATTTAATTTATTTGTTTTATTGCTTAACTCTAGCAAGGTTACAACAATGTTAAACTAAACCTATCCCCTACCCCACCCGAGTCACTGTCACAGGGTTGGGAAACTTCGAGAGGGTTTATGACAACCCACCACCGAGAAGTATGTAACAGGCTTGGACCTTGGCTTGCAATCCCTGGCTAGAGAAATTACAAATTTATAGAGGCAGAAGAAGGATCTAGAATCTTGTATGTGATTTAGATGGGGATCTAGAAATTAATGGCGGTGTAGAAGGATTTAGAATCCTGGAGATCTAGAAACTAATGGTGGTGTAGAAGGATCTAGAATCCTGCATGTGATTCATGAATTTGGATTCACACTTAACACTCTCTCCAAAAAATAGGAGGAGGGGGGAATTTACTTGGACAATGGCCATTGGAAACAAGATTTCCTTGTAAAGACCTGAGCATAGAGGAATCAATCATGACACAATTATTTTAACAATAAATTATAGATATTCTACGTAGGGTTATAAGAATTTTTCCCTAGAATAAGTGGAAGAGTCGGGCTTAGCAAAAAATCCATTGTAAGTCGTGTCAAGTTAAAGGGGCAGAAATTTTGGAATATTGTAATGGAATTCCTCATTTTTGCAACTTGGAAAAGAAATATGATAGCCGGTTAGACCACATAAAACAAGAATGCTACAACGAAAGAATGACGTGGCATTTCTCATTCAAGAACTTGGAACCTAATCTCTTCTTCTTACCAGAATTAAGTCGTGGGGTACTAAATCTCCTTAGGGAGGATAACAACAACATGGAAAGAAAATAAAATCACACTTGGATTAACATAAGAGATAGCAAGGGCAATTCGAATGGCCATAACCGTCATAGTAAAGTAGAATGGAATCCAAACTAGAAAACCATGTGAAATGAAAATGAGCAAGGGAAAAGACCCTATTTTCCAAAAGGAAACCCTAACAGCATAAGTTTCATTTGATTGTTCGAAACGATCACAACCTTTCACAATTGTACCCACCTGCTCGACCACATGAAAGCCATGTGTCAACAGTTGTCTAAACGAGTATGATGCAGCTTTGTGGTAAATTCATGTGCCAGCATTAATATAATAGACCCACAACAGTCATCAACATAAAGGGATAATATGTGGAATCTCCAAAGTTCAAAGATTGGGGTGGGGCGATTCCTTAACCAAGTGAACATTCATAAGGAGGACATTGTTAGGGCCTACGTTAAATTGTATGCCAAGGAGGTGGAGCACCATGTTATACTTCAGCTATACATGAATAGAAGATGGTAGTATAATAAAACCACAATCACATATATATGATAAGTGCAATAGACCCACAAATATATACATATAACTCATGTGCCAGGGTAAGGCATAATTGCATCCACGATCATTTAATACATATGTAAATATGCTTGAGTCCCTAAGCTAGAGGGATGAAAGAGATAAAAATATTTTTTGTTACATACTATAGACTCATGGATATATGCAATTAAGAGGAATAACCAATATTTATGTCCTACATATATAAAATATGGTACCTAGTTAAATAGTAAGAATCCATATCGAAACGTCTTTTTCTCCAGCTAATGGGAGATGTATAGTTTGTAGTGTGAACGAACACATTGGTTGAGGACCAGGATGTATGCATTGGTGTAAGAAGTGACATGAGGTAAACCCCATAATCACCATGGACAAAGTAAGTATCGGATATGTTATTACCAAAACTATATGACACGTCGACTTCCTATAGAAACTATATATCTTCGCGCATGCAGCCAAGCCAAATCATTATATTAAGCTTGATCAAATTCAACCTTTAATTTTATTTTTGTTTAATCTGGATAATAAGTTGATTTTATAGGTAAAAGTATATACTAATGTTCTATATATATATTTATAATATCTATTTATATTCTATATTATATATATATATACATATTATATCATAATTATTATATATTACATATATATAATATATTATATAATATATAATTATATATATATATATATCTATATATATATTATATATATATATATATATAATATATTATATATTATATATATATATATTATTATATTATATATATAATTATATATATATATATAATATATTTTATTAAAAATAGTGGGAAGGTTAAAATCATTAAATATTAATATAGTTTGATTAATCTCAAATGATATCAACTCGCCCATAAGATTAGTAAAACATAGATTTTAGCTCAATAACAACTATATGTAGGTAACCATAGTAGAAAACATTATATATCTATATATGAATTTGCATTTATGATTTAAATATATTCTTAACTAAGTTTTCACATTAGGTACTCATCATTATTTTATGTAACCATAAAAAAGTTATGATGGTAGAGACATTGAATTTGAGGCCAAACGATAGCAACGCTGTCGCCGCCAGCACTGTTGACAACACCAATTTCTGTGGCACCTCAGCTAGCCCTTATAATGCTCTCACTAGAAGAAATCATGAAAACACTAAAAGGGTCGTTGATAGCTAATAGTTAGGAAGAAAAACCTCATTATGAGTAAAGAAACCTAGAAGCATATAAGGGATAATATCATAGACAACCTCATGAGGATATATGTAGGGAGCTTCAAAATATTAAGTTCTTAGAGTTTTCGGTAGGGTGGGTGATATAGCTGGATAATGGTGGCCACTTGCCTATTCCACTTGGACCACACACTATTGTTTACTTTTGGTTTCCTTAATAGTAGCACAACTTAATATTTTTGGGAGTTTTTATGGTTCTAAACTTCCAGAGGAGTTTTGAGGGACTAAAAGATGTTTATAGAGAAAACAGAGAGACTTGAAAAGTGCCCCAATAAATAAGAGTTTCTTTTTGGCCTTTTCTTCGAGATCTTCGAAACGAGGTGTTATGATAGCCAAACAGAGATCATACTCCAAAGTTACAAACCTGTGAAGTTGACATTCCAACTTACCCCAATGGGACCCACAAGCTTTTGGCACTTCTTCTCCTAGGATTAGGTTTTTTGATGTTTAGGATTTCTCATTGTTTTTCAATGATTAAAAGCCACTCAGCCTCATTATAACATAGTTAAGAGACATGTAGCTGCCACATCTCTTCTCATAGATAAGATACCATCACCTGAGCTAGTTTATTTCCATTATGCATGTAAGCATATTTCAGTTCTTTGATATTAATGAAATGAAGTTTTATTTCTACTGCATCTAGGTTTTTGCGTTTGTATATGTATTTTGTTGCATTCTTGTATAACTCTGGATCAGTGGTATTAGAGCAGTCTTCCAGTTCTCAATTTTTCTTTGCATGTCCCCAACGAGCTCAAGGTGTAAGGAGTTAGGACTCGAACTGGTTGAACCTTTGCAAGACCAACCTCACAAACCCCGACAACCTCCTATGGTGGAACAAAATAAGGACAAGGGAGTAGGATATCCTTTCAAAATATTGCTTGAGGCAACCCTCGAGCGACAAAGGAACATGATGATGGATAACTTTGCCTAGATCCTTCAGTGGCTACCCACAGGCACCACTCCCTTTAAGGTTCAAGTCAGCTTTAACATTCCCATTTTTGAAGGCGAGGTAGATGTAGACACCATAGAGAGATGGCTAAATCTATTGGAAGGATAGTTTTAGGTTCATGACTTTTCCAATTGGGAAAATATTACTTTCACTCCTCAAAGTCACCCCCCATGTCAAGGATTGTTTGGAAACATACAATGAATAGAAGGAGAATATGGAATTCTCACTGTTTTTAGCTAGCCCACTTGGAATTCTTTCTGAGACACCATCAAGGAACAATATTACCCCGTTGGGTGCTATGAAGATAAATACATAAAGTGGACCACACTACGACAGGGAAGGGACCAAGACATGCCACAGTTCACAAATATTTTTCATACCCTTCATACGAAGTTGGGTATCAAAATGGAATTTGGTACTCAAGTACCGTGGTTGTCTACATAAGTACATCCACGACGAGATGTATTTCCTAGACATCTCCTTGCTTAGCATTGCCTATCGATACACTATCAAGATCGAGTAGAAATTTAAACAAAAGAAGCGAGACTTTGGATTTCTGAATCCAAAGCAAAGGAAAGGCACTCCCAAACTGCAAAACAAAGGAAAAATCCTAGGTGGGGAGGCCTAGGACAACTTGTTGAAGTTGGAAACAAATAACAATACTACAAATACAAATAAGGACACAAGGGAATTATGTGAGTTCAATAAGAGCCCCACTCACAACACAAGTGAGTGTCAAACCAAGCAGTCATTGGTGTCTGTGCTGAAAACTTCCAAATCAGATGCATGTTTTGAATCTGACCGAGAACCCAACAACGTGAAAAGCAAAGGGAAGTAGAGTATTGATGTGAATCCCAATGCCATTATTACTGTTAGCTTCCTGCTGCAGCGGGTTATTCATATTTCATGATTGACATTTTTACAGGCCAAATATGTCGTACTTTGCATGCTGCAATGCTCCATATTTGCTTAACAGTCTCCAAGCGAAGAAGGCTACTCCAAGTTCATTCAATTGCCTTCCAAATTTTTGAAAAAGTTATCCTGGTATCGCCAATTTTCAGTTAAAGGGAGGTCCAAACAGCTTAATCTTGGTCTCCCTAGGTTTAAATTTCCTGTTTTAGAATATAGAGAATGTAAATCTGACCAAACAGCTTAATCTTGGCAGATTCTTAGATAGGTAGAGAAGGAGAGGAGCCCAACAGCTTAATTTGGGCCCTTGGAAGAAATAAGGGTAGTATGTAGATAGGAAAGCATCAAAAGAAAAATAGAATGATGGGTTTGCAAGTCTAAGTGCACCCAAATCAAAAGAAGAAAAAATGCTAGGTAAGTAGGCTGGGTAGGTATTTCTGAGGTTGCTGAATCCTAATTGCTGATAAGTTCCAGGTTTTCAGGTGTCATCTCACTCAGGACACAATCAGCAGGCAGTTCTATGCGAGAAACTCAAAAAAGGTATAACTAACTCCCCTTCTCCGCTTTCCCCAATCATTAACTAACTTCCCTAAAAGAGGTCAAGATCTACTTGATACCTCTTAAGTTTCATCATTTTCATAACAGTAACTTGAGTAAAGACCTCTGTTACTCAAAGTTGTTCCATACTTTCTCTAAAGAATGTTTCTACCCCCTTGTAACAGCCAAAGGTCTCCTGAACTTAGCGCTTTCTTACCATCTCCATATTAACCACTAACATTATTATGTATCTCCCTATTTTTCTCGTCCCCCTAATAATATTAAATAAATCTTCCCCTATGTATTATCCCTCCCCCTGGTTGAAAAATAACCATAAGTACCCCTGGGAATTGCTCAGTTTACCTGAAACTTAGCAAGAACCCTCAACCTTCAAACCATCTCCCAGATACAATGGACTCCTTCCAGAGTATAAAATCCCTCTGAGGTAATCAGACCCCTTCTTAAACCTCAAATGCCTTTCACACCCACTTACTTACTCTTCCTGCCAAAAACAAGCCCCTTGCCGACTTCATTAACACTCTGCAGACCCTTAAAAGCCAGATCGCATCGCAAGATTGCAGTTTTCTATCCATGCAAGTTATGACCCATCTGTCACCACCCGACGCGATATCACGATATCGGCGGTCGGCGGTCGCAAGCACCAAATGTCCAACACAAACATCCTCCGTTCCCCGCCGATGCGATATTGCGATCACATCGGAGCTAGTTCATTGCATCTCCTTCAGTATCAGCACCTCGCCATGTCATTCTATACCAGGGACCCACCATAGCTGACGTCATCTGCCGTACAGCCAATGTCATGCTGATGTCATCAGCCAGAAAGCCGAAACTTCGCGTAGGAAGAGAAATCACACTTCGGAGCTCTAGAACAAGGAACAGAGGCAGTTTTCGAAGCACTAATCACGCATCGCTACGGGAAATAGGTCGTTTCGAGGAATCTTTGGGGAATCTTTTGATTCCTTAGCACATTATGCACCGAAAAAGCCCGAAAATTGCCCGATCGTGCCAAAGTGATCTGGTTTAAAGACAGCAGCAAATCAATGACAGAGTTTAAAGTGTATCAGATCAAATCATCAGATATCAAGCGTGTCAAAGAGTATCAGTAGACGGCGGAAACCATCAACGTAGCGGTAAAGAGTATTAGTAAAAATCTTGAGCAGCGGCCCGAAGCAGGAGAACAGTTAATACCTTCCAGCAGATTCAAAGAAAGAGGGCGAAGCCACTCGAAGCCCTCAAATCATAATTATTGCACATTTAACTCACATCAGAGCAGAACTATAGTTACCAAAGCGCAATCATTCCAGCAGCACTGCATCTAGCCTCCAAGGGCCACACTATCATCTTTTCTGATTCAGCTGCCCCTAGCGCAACCAAAAAGATTTACTTGCATTTAATTCTAGCAACACTTAGATTTTTGAAGAGTTTTCTAGCAGACCTGTTTAGGTTAGTTGTAATGAACGTCTTTCCGATATTTTGCTTATAAATACCACCCTGAACAATGTTGTGAGGGGTTGGTTGGTTGGTAGTAGTTGGTTAGTTTCCTTCCCATTTTCTCCGAGCAGAGACCCGCACTGTAAGTGTCATATTTTCTATAATAAAAGATTGTTGAAACCATGGATTGCGAAACTACTTGATGTTTTCTCTTGGCCGAGAAATGATTACGGAATTCCTGTGCTTCTACATGATTCAATAAGTGTTTCTGCCCTCTGTTAACTTTTATATTTTTTACCACTGTTCCGCCTTCTAAATCGCAGGAAAAAAGAATATCTTAAGATTTGTTTCATTACACCTTAAGTTCAATTTCTGCAATTTTCGATGTTTTCTTCAGAAATAGCTATGAGCATGTATACTTAAATGATCTTGTTTACATTGTTTCTTTCACATATGAATGCATGTTTAGGAATTCTTAACTGCTCCTGGATCCCATTCATCCATTTCTCCTCTTTTTCAGCATGATGAAATGATTCTCCTTTACCTTTCATCCCTGATTTTCATTCCGTACTTTCAGTAGATTGATAATTGTATCCTGTGTGGCTATCCCGCTCCATAATCCCCTTGTGACCAAGAAAACGCAATAGCAAGCCTCAATCTGTGACTCCATGCCCACTGGTTCGAAACTTATCACACCTTACCTTGCCTCTTTGTTTGAGAATCCTACCTTCCATCCAATCACAAACAAAACTCCCTTGAAGCTAGAAAGCTAGCCTAAAATCATCAACAAAAGTTGAATCATAAAGAGAGAGCCCTCTCTGATATCAGGTGGGCTAGAACCTGCAATCCAAAAATTGGTTTGTGGTTACCTCGGTCGTATCCCTATCAGGAGCCTAGGGACAACCTGAGTGTTAACATAATGGCAACTCCACTGGGGACCTCCTCAGATAAATCTCTTAAACCAGTCTGCAGCTCTACAGAGGAAGAAACCGACTTGTGAAAGGCTCGGTCGACCTGTGTGGTTGCGTATTTTTTAGAAAATCTCCCAAAAATATATTAGAAGTTGGCTCCTAAGAAACAAATGTGTAATACACGATCAAATTCTGACCCAAACAACCCACCTGTCGTTGAAAATTCGAATTTAATGCCTAAGATCGTCAGAAAACAAAAACAAAAAGATTACCAAACTGCTGCTAGTCTTGAAACAGTTCATCCAATTGGTGTACCAACCCCTGTCAAAGTTTTATTCTGGTCGACCCCGAGTTCCCCTGGCTCATCACCACCTTCTCCAAGTAGCTCTGCCACACCTCTATCCCATATCCCTATTACCTCTACTACTCCTTCGTCCCCTGTTATCCCTGTAATCCCCATCGTTTTAGGTGTTCCGCTCATCCCCGTCATCATGGCTAGGTATGCGCCATTAAAATTACCTGCTAATCCCGGGGCTATGCCTTAGGACTACCAATCAAAAATCACTTATTTCGATGGCACAACCTCCTACACCACCCTACAACATACAAAGAAAATGCAGGATTATTTCGAGAGTTATGAGATAGATGATGAGAGTGTAAGAATGAAGATCTTTGTCCAAAGTTTGACCAGTGATGTCAGAACCTGGTTTAGGGCACTACCACCTAATTCTATACTAAACCCGGAAGCCTTATACCAGACATTCATTAACAGATGGGAGAAAAATAAAGACCCCCTGCACATACTATCCGAGTATGATACTATCAAGAGAGGACCTGGGGAAGCTGTTCTGGATTACTGTGCCAGATTCAACAATGTTTACAATGCAATACCACCAAATTTAAGACCTCCACCCGACCTCGCATTATATAAATTCCCGGATGGCTTCGATGCCGAGATGGCGTATCAATTAAGGAAAAGAGCCCCTCAAAGTCTCGCAGAAATGCAAGACGCTGCAGTGAGCATGGAAGCAAATCTAATCGCCAAAAGAAACATAACCAGAACTGAGAGAAGAAACACTTTTAAAGAAGAACCCTCCTCTTTTGAAAAGAAGCTAGATGCGGTCGTTAGCAGCATACACAGGTTGGGAGGTAGATTAGACGATGTTCAGAGGAAAATTTCATGGGAAGGACAATAGCCCAATGCCACAAGGAACCCAAACTTCAGAAAAACCCATAACTCGAACGTAGGTAGGGCCAATCCGGAACACAACATTAGGCCTCCTTTTCAAGAAAACTATGCGGAGGCATCTACATCCGCTGAGCCCACAGACGGGACACTAATAAACCTAGTTAATTCAGAAAACGAGCAGCAAACCTTCCTCACAGAAGAAAACCGACCATACCTTGATACAAAACAATTCCGCACCAAATCGGGTGAGTCCTTTGACTTTAAACAAGGGTATGACACTGCTATATACGAGGTACACAAGCAATACAAACTAAGAACACGGACTGTCAATGTTCTTCCACCTAGCAAAACAAAAGATGGCAAACAACCCAACAAAGCTAAAGGGAAGATCACTAACAGCCAACCAGCTGACAGCCCTGTCCCAAATCCTCATCAGGTTATTGTGGAGGATGTAACAGATACACATTGTTCTATTGAGCAGCCTCTGCCCACCTCCCATTCGAAAAAGATCTGAAGAGCATTCCCCGACATATTCCCAAAACAGAGATACCACAAACGGCATACACCGTGATACTGACAGTCTAAAACAAAATATAGAGAGTATGCCTGAAAAAGAAAAGTTCACCACTGTCAATGCTAGGAACTCAGTGGAAAAACCGTTCAGTTTAGAAACAGAAATTGGAAAACTCAAGATCTCCATTCCCCTCTCAGAACTGGCTAAGGATGACGTATATAGACAGCAAATTCAAAAATTGCTTCAATTGCCGGAAGTTAGGGATGATGTAAACGTTTTAGATGATACCCCTAAACTACTTTTCAGGCCAGAAGTTGACGGAAAAACAACATACGGACCTGTTCCACCTTTCTATGTTAGCCTGCACATACATGACAAGATACTGCACAATGCTATGTTTAACTCAGGTGCCTCACATAACCTCATGCCCAAAGCTATAATGGAAAGGTTGAATCTCGATGTCACCAGACCCTACAAAGATCTGTATTCATTTGATTCAAGTCAGGCCAAATGTCTAGGCCTGATCAAAGACCTTTGTGTCTCCCTAGTCCAATTCCCCAACAAGACAATCTTAATGGACGTAGT
>APFE030722809.1:0-12780 GCA_000404065.3 Pinus taeda
TTCTAATATTTAATCAAGAATTTCTCTCAAAAATGCTTAAAAATAAACAATATTTGGAAAATATGAATGAGACCCATTAATGGTGAATAGTAGGAAAAATGGAGTGACAAGGTGATGAATAGTGAGCGAAATAATGGAAGCATAGGTGAAAAATGTATGGTAATGAGTGCCATTTTTGGAGCCCAACAATGTCGAAAGCATCCAACAATGGTGGAAAGTATGGCCGAAGGTAGTCTACATTGAAAATTTGGTGTAGACCATGAAATGGTGGGATCCTGAGCTTGAAAGTGTTGTCACTGATAGCCTCTGTGATAGTGTATGGTCCATATCGTAGCGCGCGAAGCTTGTGGTGGGGTCCAGTGAGGCACTCCTTCTGGAAATGTAGTTAAACCTTGTTACCCACTCACACATTCCACGACATTCGATGTTGATCATGGCGATGAGCACCAGTATTGTAGAAAGGATAATGTAACTCCTGGGCTACCAACTTTACTTATCAACCTAGGGTTTGTACAAGGTTGGAGGTGATAGTGTTGTATGCACAAGTAAAAGTGATGGTTCTGCCCGTTGTCACTGTTTACTTGGCAAGATACCACTAGGGGTCCAAGCCAGACTTCTATAGAGTGAGAAGAAGCTTGATTCTTTGATGGATGAATGGAAATCTACTCTAATGGAGTTACTCTACTGCAATAATTAAAAAAAACAAAGATGTAATGCTAAACCACACCATACCCTAATTAGCATTTAAGAAGCTACGTTGAGTAGAATTTCTAAATCAGCACTAAAAAAATGATACTATCTAAGTTGCAGAAGTAAAAAGCATCAAACAATACTAATGTGCAAGAAAAGAAGCTAAACTAAATCTCATTTAACTTTTTTGGCTTTTTTAGGCAAAATAAAGTATGCAAACTAATTGTTCTTGTGGATGTGGCAGGTCGATGGAAGGTGTTTGATGATGGCTAGAAGGTTTATGTAGTAGTTGGATGGTGTGGAGGGGTACTAGGAGGTGTTTTGTAACTTCTTAGAGGTTTCCCATCAATTTGGCCTCAAAACATGTTGTTTCAGGAAAACCTACAAGATGTACTAGAAACCTATAAGATGATCCTATAGGAATTACAAGAAACCTATAGGATACAATCGAGAGCTAATTTTGAGGTGTTCAAGGTGTTGAGAAGCATGGGAAAGGTGTATGATTGGTGGAATGGAGTCTTAGAAGGTCTAGGAGCACTTAGAAGTCATTATCCAAGATAAGGGATGGCTAGATTCACCCAATGTATCTTGGGAAATTTAAATGAAAATGATGAAAAACTACTAAGGGTGATGGTGGAACAAGGGATGGCTAAGGTGGATGAAGTGAAAGGTGGTCGTTGGTTATGAAGTCTTGGACTCCTTCCAATGTACCTTCTCTTCCTAAAACATATGTGTCTTCCAAAAAGAACTATCCAAGAAGATACTTTTTTCATGAACCAAAAAAACATGAATCAACTGTGTATATTATGCATGAATAAAGTTGTTGAAGGAAATGAAAGCATGAGTGAGACCTAATGCTACTTTTGTAGATCTCCTGGATGAACCTAATGAAGAATTGTTGCTGGTGTGATTGGCATTCTATGTGATAGGCTGCGATAGGATTTCCTACACGATGTTCTGTAGTTTCTTCTCCCTCAAAATTCCTTGATCATTTTGCTTGTTGGGTCAGTGAGGATGGTGACATGGATGGAAAGAAAGAGTGAGAGTGTGGAGAGTAAAGGGTACCCAAGTGATTCTCTCTACTCCTCTCTGTTTCCTTCTTTTTTCGAAGACAAAAAACTTCTGAAACTGATATTTTTATGTTTTTTTTAATTATGATTGCAGGGATGATGATGGTGGATGAGGTGAGGTGCTATATCATGGATGTGGTGAATCTTAGTGACCTAACAAGTCCATTAGAGTCCTTTATATTGCTTCACGTAGGAGTTCTAGGTCACTGTAATTCTACAGGATCATCCTGTAGGTTTTTAGGGGATCCTATAGGAATATAGGGAATCCTATAGAAAACATAGTCTTTGTATAAATCAAAGCAATGGAGTGGAAAAATGACCAAAATGATGCAGGGATGCAAGGTAAGGAGTGAAGAAAATGAATATGTGAGTGGTAGGGGTCTCCTTCGGATCCTTTTTTGCTCCTTGAATGTTCTTCTCGCCCATCTACAAATGGAAATTTTATGATCTATATATATATATATATACACACACACATATTGTTGAAAAACAGCTAGGCTGCCTCAGAGAGGTTTTCAACTAGGGATCTTCTTATTCTCTTATTATTTTTGTTCTTTTTTCTCCCTTTTTTTTCCATCCCTTGGACGCCTCAAGAGGTTTTCAAATGAAATATGGTACAGAGGTGCCTCATGGCTATTTTCACCTGAGTCCTTATTCCTCTTTCTTTTTTTTCTCAATAATTTGATGAGGGAGGAGCTCGAAATTGCTCCACTACCATCACTGCTTTATTTATACCATCATCAAACTCTTGTTTTCATAAATGTCTCTTTTACATTTTCAATCGGTGTCCATTAACAAGCAAAGGAACGACTTCTTCATCTATGGTTCTAATCTAAACCATTATCATGGCATTTTTCCACAACATAAGGTTCGAGCCAACTTGTCCTTAACTTTCCCTTGAAGTCTTTATACTAGAATTATATAACAATGCCTAATCGCCTTCGTGAAATTGCCTCTCCTTGATATTTTTATCATTCCAAATCTTTCTCTAATGTTGAAATACCTCTGTATGTAGGAGGGCTTAAATTTTGAATTCATCCAAGCCATTCTATTGGAACAATCTCTCCTTATGTGCCCTTCTAATATCCAAATCTAGTTGGGCTACCATCCTTAGTGTGTTATATCCAAATTCAATGGACACCAAGGCCTTTTTCCCATATACTGGCTCATAGGGTGTGAATCGAGTGGTGGTCTTCCATGTGGTATTATAGGCCGAGGTGGCCTCAACTAGTCTTGCTGCCCAATCCTTCCTGTTGCTACTCACCACTTTGGTTAAGATGCCCTCCATTTCTCTATTGGTCACCTCCACTTGCCCATTACTTGTGGATGATAGGGAGTGGAAGTCATATGCTTGATATTGTGATGGTTGAGTAGGTCTTTAATCATGTTGGAGGTGAACTGGCTTCCTTAGTCTATTACCAGATCTCTAGGTTACCCAAATTTGTAGAATACAGTTTTCCTTAGGGACTCAACCACCTTCTCTTCTCTTGTTTCCTTAATTTCCTTGGTTTCAGCCCACTTAATCAAATAATCAATGCACACAATAATGTATTGTTTTTGCTTTGAAAGAGGTTCAATAGGCCCAATGAATTCCATGCGCCACTTGTCAAATGGCTCTAAAGTCACTTGAGGTTGTAGAGACATTTCATATCTTCGAGTAGGCCTTCCCATCCTCTAGCACCAATCACACTAACAAGTGTACTTTTTCACATCCTAATGAAGAGTGGGCCAGTAATAGCCTACTTGTAACACTTTGAATTTTGTCCTCTTCACTACAAAATTACCTCCACAAGGTCCATTTGCCAGGTTAGAAGAATGTCAAAGACTTCCTCTTCCGCGAGACACATTTTAAAGATTTTATATGGGCCAAGTTTGAAAAGATTTCCCCCAATCCAAGTAAAAGGGGCACTTTTCCTAACTATCACGCTCTTCTATTTGGACGACAAGTCTGGTGGGAACTATGATTATAACAAATAGTTTTCTATATTAGCAAACCATGGAGAGAGAACTGAAATAGAAAATATGTGCTCGTATGGTAACTGGTCATCCACCATTCCTTCTTCACCTATAGGCAAATTTACCCTAGATAAAAAGTCTGCAACAACATTTTCCTTACCAAGCTTATCAACAATGGTTAGATCAAATTGTTGTAATAAAAGTAACCATATTATAATTTAAGCATTCACATCTGGTTTGTTCATTATATATTTTATTGCAACATGGTCAATATGCACAAATGTTTGATAGCCTATAATGTAATGCATGAATTTGTTTAACGAATGCACAACATCCAAGATTTCCTCTTCGGTAACTGTATAATTTAGTTTAGCCTTTGATAAGTTCTTATTGATAAAATAGACAACATAAGGTAGTTTCTCATCTATCTGACCTAGGGTTGCTCCTATGGCTTTGTTTGAGGCATCGACATGAATAGGAAAGGGGAGGGTCCAATTTGGGGCTTGGAGAATTGGTGCAGTGGTTAACTTATCCTTTAGAAAGTCTAAGGCCTCTTGATAACTTTTTTACCATATAAACTCATAATTGTTGTCCAGCAAACCAAATAAAGGAGAGGTCAAATTACGAAAGTCCTTTATGAACCTTCGATAGTATCCAATTAACCCTATCAAAATTCTGACATCTCTCTACTTTTGAGGAGGTGGGACTATTTAGATGATGGCTATTTTGTTTGGTTCCACTTGCAGTCCTTCTTGAGTTATTGAATGACCTAACACGGTCCCCATAGTCAATGACAATTCAGAATTTTCAGGACTCAAAGACACATTCATTTCAATGCACTTGTATAGTACTTTTCCTAGGTTGGAGAGGGCTTCTTGAAAATCACAACAATAAGGTGTAAAGTCATTCATATAAATCTCCACTGCATCATGGACTAATTAAGTGAAAATACTCAAGACTCCTCTCTGAAATGTGGCAAGAGCGTTACACAGACCAAAAGGAAGGACCTGATATGTAAACGTAACCTAAGGACAGGTGAATGTGGTCTTATCCTAGTGTTTTAGGCATATCTGGATTTGGTTGTACCCATTGAATCCATCTAGGAAACAAAGAAAACCCTTTTCCTACTAGGCCATCTACCACTTGGTCAATGAAGGGTAGAGGAAAATGATCCTTCTTTGTGGCTTTGTTCAACTCCCTATAATCGACAAAAATCCTCCACTTATCATTTCTCTTGGGAGCTATCACCAGAGGAGAGACCCACTCACTCTTAGAGATAGGGTAAATGAATCCTCCATCTAACTGTTGTTGTAGTTATTCTTTGACTATATATTTAAGAGTTGGATTCATCCTCCTTTGTGGTTGCTGGAATGACTTGCAACCTTCTTTGATGTATATGTGGTGAGTACACACTAAGAGGTGTGCTCCATTTCTTTCCTTATAACTCCACATGAAGGCTTCTAGATTTTCCTTTAACATGTTGCATAGCTTATCCTCTTTGAACGTAGAAACATATGGATTGATTTTCAAGGTCCTCTCTAGGATGAATTATATGGTTTTGACATGGAGTGGGCTAGAATCAGCCAAGCATAAGTCAATTGGGTGATTGTTTTGGGTTTCATTTACTGCTTCTTCTAATGGTAATGAACTGAGAATTGGACTTTAGAGCAGGTGTTCAATCAAGTCATCCTCATCTTGTTGTCCTCCTCCCATGGTTGCTTCCAAAGCATAAACTTGGGCAGAATAAACTTCATCTTCTTTCTCCTCCTCCAATAATAAAGGCAAATCATGCTCTAGAGAAGGTTGAGCAAGATGGTGTAGGACTAACTGTTTGGACATATGCCCATTCTTAGTCCATATTCCTAGTGTTATGTTCCTCTACCAACAAGTGTCATATTTCATGATTGACTTGATGAGCTTTGTGATATGTTCATACCTTTTCTTGTTGCAAAGGTTTTCCATAGTCAAAAAATCAAAAAATTTTAAGAAAATGTAAAGAGGGTATACCTAAAAGAAAAATCAAAGAGTGAAAAAAATAAAATGGTCAAAAAAGTGAAAGAAATGAACCTCAAACAAAAATATACCAGGAAAGTGTGCAAGTCTAAATGCCACTACTATTTCATTTTCGGTAATAAGCAATTGTGTGCAACTTGTTAAAATTTTGCCACAATTTATGAAGAGGCAAATAGCTTAAACTTGGCTCATTCATTTTTTAATTTCATGTTGTAGAAATAGAGAATAAATATCTGACCAAATAGTGTAAACTTGGTAGATAAGTAGATAGGCAGAGTAAATAAAAAAGAGCTCAATAGTTTAATCTGGGCCCTTGGATGTAATAAGTGCAGACTTAGGTAGGCTTTCCATGTAAAGAAAAACAAGATTGATAAGGGTTTGCCAGTCTAAGTGCACCCAAATAAAGAAGGAAAAAATGTCAGGATAAAGTAGGTATGGTAGGTAGATGGTGTTGCAGAATGGTACATGTGATGGATTATGTTTCTGAATGTGTTAACTTTTACTTTTATCACAAGTGCAAGGAAGACATTATACTTGATGCCGCTAAAGCAAGACAAGGTCAAATAATTAACTTCCATTCACATTTTTCCCTAAAGATTTCACTAATTCCCCCTAAAGTATTAAGGTCTTTGAAGATTAAAGGGGCTCAGAGTATTTCTCTGACTTTTGGAGGGACCGGACCCTCTGCCCAATAATTTAAGAGCCTAAGTACTTATAATCATCCATAAACAATTTAGTTGATTTCAACAAATCATTTCCTAAGTAAAAATCCTACATTACTTAGGAAAATACATAATATCACCTAAAAAACCCTTTTCCACTTTAAAGACTAAGTTAAATGTAAATCTCTAACGTTTACTTAGCGCTCATTCTCATTTTTACCATATTAACTTTTAACCTATATTATATTAATCCTGAGAAAACATTAAACCATTCCCCTATTATGTAAACTATATTAAATCCCAATATTTTATATACCCCACCCCGGTTAATTATAACCATAGATATAGTCAAAAGGGACTAACAGATTTATTATAAATTCGTTAATAACCAAACTTCCTCGCCCCGCACCAAAAGGATTGATTAACCCTCTTGGTTAATTAATAACCTACCTATCCACTCGCAGTCCACCCGATATGATTTATTAATTGTTGATTATATTGGGCCTGCATACATTAACTCCTTCCCTACTTAACTTCCTGTCGACCCCACAATCGTTCCCCCATCATCCGATAGTCGATATCCATATCATAACCCCTCTAGTGATCGTGCTTTAGCTTGCGATCATCAGGGAATTCTCCGCCCGTACCTCCGCGATGCATCATGCAGTCCATGTGATCGCTCGCCGTCCACCCGATACCACTTAACTCCAAACGTGGTGTGATCGCTTACCGCTTATCACCCTCTGGAAATGACAAAATGTCACATCGCCGCTTATGTCATCCGCCCAATAAATCCAAAAATCCCTGCAAACCTCACGTTTTGTTAAATAAACGAACAAAACGTCATTTTCATTGCCATACGCTGCAAACCATGCTCCCATGCAAAACAATATCCAAGTCAATTGTTCGAGCTTTCACACAACCACCTGGTTAAGGAACATGTAGCGATGCCACCCAGAACCTGTCATCCTTCCATCTTGGCACTATTTATGTTATTGATATAGCTACCATTCAAGTTATCATCAATTAGTACATCCACTACTGGAACATCTCAATAGCCTCCACAGGAAGGCAACATAAAAGCCACAGCAATGTGCAAGGGCAAAGAAATAGAGACCACCGAATAGCCTACATTGACATATCAGCCTCGAGTTTCCGAAGAATAGGGTCAAGTTCCAACTCCTCAAGCTCAAACCAATGTAGCAGAAAGCCCAATGTTGCAAACTCCTCTAAATGAGGAAAGAAAAAAGAAGAGGGAAAGGGAAACCACCACCCCCACCAGTGGACCTATAGGGCAGCCTGGAACAAAGAGGCAAAGACTGAATCCTCTTTTAGAAGAGGAAATGATTGAAGAAATAACAAATAGTCAAAGAGTAGAAAGGGTAGCTAGCCAGCAAACTTCCCCATTGGGAGGAACACCCACTAGCTCGCAGAGGCAGGAGCTAGTAAGACAACGCAGTCAGAAGTATCATCCACCAGACCGCAAAGTAAAGAAGCCTCAGATATAAAGAAGACATTCACATAAATAAAGGCCATAAATAATCCAATAAGACTTCAAATTTACAATCAGTATTTGAAGATGGCTACCATAAACTAGCAGGGATTAGTATTAGCCTATGACATAAAAGAGGGCAAAATGATAATGAGTTACTTCAAGCCAAAGGTGCAACAAACCCAGTCAGCAGTAGACTACATCAGAACAAACTTGGAGGTCTTAGCCAAAGATATTCATCCTATGGACCAGATTGCACTTCACGAGCAAACTAGACAAATGATCTATTCCACACTAGCTGATAAAGCAATGATGGCCCACACGCTACAAAATTCCTTGGACAATACAACTGCTCAACTACACCTAGACAAAGCCACATCCCTTACCAAGGATAAGATAATAAGATCATTAGAAGAAATTATCATTGCATTGGGACATGAACCCAAAGATGTGAAAGATGTAGAAGCACTAATCAAGAAGAAAGACGAAGACATTGCTGCCCCGAGGAAACAGTTGAAGCTACCTCCGTCAAGGTATCCGCAGACTACTGAGGTTGTAAAGTAGAAATCTGATGAAGAGATGATGGATCTACTCTTCAAACTCAATGAAATATTAAATGATACAGAGCAGGCATTAGAAAAGGCACTGAAGTAAAGGCAGGGAGAGTCGACCTCTCAGCCTCTTGATGTAATTCCCATAGTCTCAACAATAGTTCATTCTACACTCGGAACAAGATTAGCCCCAAACATAATAGTAGCCACAACAGAGGTGGTCACTGGTACATCAACAACAGGAACAACACCAGGTAGCAAAGCCAATTTAAATATATAAGAACTGACAAAGACAATGGAAGACATGAGGCTAGAAGTGTCAGAATTGAAACAGGTAGAAGAAAAATTGGCTAAAGTAGAAAGGAATTATGATATCTTCAAAATAAGTGTTGCAGAAAAAACAAGGAATATTAAAGCGTTAGAGAATAAACTAAAAACATTAGAAAAGGATCTCACCTTTGATAAGCCTGTGGCAGAGATCAAGAAAATTCTTTGGGCCAACATCATTTAATCCATTAATGATTTTTTACCATCCATCCAAGTGATCTATGAGCAGATTGACTTAGTGAAAGCTCCACAGGGAGAAATTCAAAAAGCAAGAGCTTTCTTAGGACATAATGCTAGAACAAAAATGGTGGGAAGACGTGTTGGAAATTTTGTAAATTTATCCTTGGTAAAATGTAAATTTTTGTCTAATTACCATAGGAAGATGAACAAAGATAAACAACGATCGAACAGGTTGAAGTGTATTAGAGCAGGTAAAGAGTATCAGTCAAAACAAGACAGCCAACACAGAGTTACTAAAGAAGACATCAGCAAACCAAAAATAGGGCTTGCCTCTAGCACACCCAGCAAGAAAAGGAATACCACAACATCAGTTCTCTTTTCCCCTATCTTCGAGATTAGTTGTTTTTCATTTTTATGTAAGTTATTCTGAGTCATCATAGAGTATATCTCACTCTGTTATAAGATATGTTTTGTAAATTTTTTGTATAAATACTCCTAGATTGGAGTATTGAGGGTGGATTCAGAGACATTGATGTAATATTGAGTATTTTGAATAAAGTGTTGTTGGACTCAACTTTTGCATGGCTTGTTGGACAAAGAATTAATGGAAGCGAATTTTCTCAGAATTCTTGAAGCAAACACCGGATCAATAAGTCCTCTATACCTTGTTTTTTAGAAGTTTTCCTTATTTATAATATCATATATGTCTTACATTTGAATGACAAACAAAAAAGAGTAACTCAGAATATGCTTAATTGCAATCTGTTTTCAATCATTATTATTCTCTAGGTTTTCTTTTGAATTAGTATAAACAATGAATTCTTAATTGCTCCTATTTTTTAGTTCTCTCATTTTAATAATTTAGTAAAGAATTCTTAATTACTCTTTATTGATGGTTAGTCACATTCCTCTCTCTTAAGTATGTTGAAGGATTCTTAATCGCCTTTCACCTATCTTAAAACCATTCCATTTATTCCAAGTCTTTATTTTTTCCTTGTTTGATTATATTGCTCTGTGAAACCATCGTTTGTTAAGAAACGAAGTCTAGTTAAGCCATCTTCTTTGACTCCATTAGCCCAATGGCCTAAACTAGTCATTCCTACCCTCTGCTATTGAATCCCACCACCCAAACTCAAACAAAACTCCTAAACTTCATAACTAGGCCAATATCTTTCAAAACAAAGCTAAAAATCAAAGAGAGAGCCCTCTTTGGATATAGATTGGCTATATTCTATATCTAAAAGACTGGTTTGTGGTTACTTCACACCCCTTTCCCTTTCTTACAGCTTTAGGGAAAAGCTGAGTGATAACATTGTGACGACTCCACTAGGGACCTGAATAAATTGTTTGTTACTATTGTTTACTTTATAAGCTACAGATGGAGCTTGAAGTTAACCAGGTAGCCTTTGAAATTCTCTTGCTTTGGAATTGCACAAATAAATGAATGTTGCTTTAGTCTATCTCTGGTCTAATTTATAGATTGGACGTTTGGTTCGAAATACTTGATCAATTTCACTTATCAAATAAGTCTTTGAGAAAGTTCAAATCCCATATCTAAATCTTCTTAAAGGGGTTTGTTATCACAAAATCATGTACTGATGGCTGCTAATCAGTTAGACTCTATGTAACTATTTCAGACCAGACTCTTGGCTAAGGATTAGCCTCCCTAACCTAAGAGGGCTCTCTCAAAATAAACTACTGATTATGATTAACACTAAGAGGGCTAAACTCTTGAAATGAGAACTTTAATAAACATGATGGTGGAAATACAACATTAAGATTTCTTCCATTGGGCTCATGGAGTCAAACACCATTTCAGTAAAACTATCAACTACTCATTCATGGAAGTCAAGGCATGTAATGTCTAAACACTCAAAACATTTCTCAAATGAACCTCAACTCATAAATATACACAAGAAATCTAAGCAACTAGGTGAATTCAGAGTGATTGTATATCTATAGAGGTTTAAAATATAAAGGATAAGACAAAGCCACATACATCTTGAGCATTTGAACAAAATATGAATCTTGAGAAGAAAAAGTAGTCTTTTCTATTACTGTAACAAGTCTTTTACATAAGCCAACATAAACTCTATTTTTTCATAAACATCCAACCCTCATTTCATCAGAGTCTTCACTATATATAGAAAAAAAATCTTAACTACTTTGAGTCTCCTCCTCCAGCATGAGGGGAGCTCGATGGCTATCATTAACTAACCCTATCTATTTTTAACAGACTCATTAAATACACTAAGTGTTGAGCTGTAATTACAAAGAGTCCTAATCAAACTAAAACTCTAACTTCATTCTCCTCGTAACATGATTCTTTTCTTGATCTTTGACAGCTGTCTACTTTTGGTTAGGCTGAGATGACTGAGCTACAGGTGCAAAGAATAGGCTGACTTTGGATACTTGAAGGCGCTGATGGATCATTTATCACTAGGATCAAAACCCCTGTTTTTTCGGTCCCCGTCTCCTACCATCCTTCGAAAACTAAGCAAAATGACCCAGTTCTTTAACACCCCAAAATTTATGAGCATCACCATATTTTAGATGTGTTGGAAGCTTCGTTGATAGCCATGTGTATAAACCAAAACAATACTCCTCGTATGCCATTTCTGCTAAACCCTAATTGGTCATAAATTACCTTTACAAAAGTTTAACTTGAGACAAAAATTTTACCTTTACAAAAAGGCACACTTGTCATCCTCTGAATAGCTAGGATAGCCTTAAGTGATATCCCTTATGTTTCTTAGGCGTTTCCTTCAAAAATCTGCTGACCTCATCATTAAACTGTTTATTTTCTTCAAAAAACAGCACCTACAGCAGTTTCGTAGCGCGCTACGAAACTGCTGTTTTTGCTAAAACAGAGTGTATTTGTCTTGAATTGCTTGAACTCAAGACTTCCTTAGACCCCTTTTACAAGTGTTAGGGAGCTAGATGACTTCAAAATGATGGAGTTTAAACAAAATTGATCAAAACTTAGAAAGGCACCTTACTCATAATCAACAATTTCATTTAGCAGCTAATTTATTTAGCTGTGCCTTCAATTTTTCGACCTCCTTTTCCATGGCTGCAATTTCAGCTACGGCCCTCTCCATCTCAGTCATTTCTCTCTCAGTTGCCTCCCACTGGTCTTTTGTAGATGCAGTCTTTCCTTTTTTATAAATGATGATTTTTTTATTTGGAACTTTTTCCTTGGTTTCTTTTGCTTCCTCTGTTCTGGATTGTTTCTCCATTTCTCTTGCTTGTTTTCTTGTAAAAGGTTTTTTCTTTATTTTCTCTGCCTCTTCTGTTTTGGGCATTTTTTCGGTTACCTCTGTTCTGGGCATCTTTATAGCTACCCCTTCTTCATGCACTTTCTCAGCCTCTTTAATTTGTTTCCTTGTAACTGGCCTTCGTGGTTTGAACACAAACTCTTTACTAGGTTCATCAAACCTTAACCTCTTCGAAGCCTTTGATTTTTTAGTGCTCTCTGGTGATGATTGAGTTAAGTCAATGTGAATTGGCTCAATATGCACTGATTTAGCCTGTTCAAAATCAATAGCCTCAAGAAAATCATTTAAACTAGCCTTCGATATTGGACTTTCTTCAACAGCTACTGATTTGCCCTTTTCCTTGCTTAATTGACTTCTGGTCTTAACTCTTGATACTTGTTCAGCCCTACTTGATCCAGGGGCATCTTTCTTGTGCTTGACCTTCTCCTTTGATGATGGTTGAGGTGGCTCTTTGATAACCAATGGCTTCATTGATTCCTTCAATTGGGTCTTGGTCTTCTTTTTATCTTTTATCTCCTTTCTAAGCTCAGCAAGAGTAGGTTCCTCAATTGACTTTTCTCT
>APFE030722809.1:12800-24436 GCA_000404065.3 Pinus taeda
CTTTTCCTTCAAATCAGTGAGCTAGTTTACCTAGCTGTTTCTTCAAACTGGTAACCTCCTTCTTTAAAGCTTTGTTTTTTGATCTCAGGCTCATTTTCAGCTTTCTTATGAGTTTAGCCTGCTTGAGGGCTGGTACCGTCCATGAATACACATCAGACACTGAATCTACTTGACCCACTAGGCTTTTGCTACCTTTTAACACGACTCTTCTATAGTTGGCATATCTGACTGCACGCTCCTTAGTAACATTATTTACCTGGGCCACTTCCTCTTTTGTTGCTCCCGCTTGGTTCTTTATAGCTATGACATTTCAAGAATCTGCGCTGCAAAATCCCCAAATCCGCGATTTCGTAGCGCAAATAGTTATAAATTAGAAAAATGAGCTACGAAATGGCTGGTTACTGACACGCTGCGAAAAAGCTAAAACATCAATGCACTGCAAAATCAGCCAATAAAACTGTGCTGCGGAAATGCAAAAAGGACCAGTGATGTAAACAAGATAAGACATGCCTTATACAATCATGATGGAGGATGACTAACAGTATTTGAAAATGATTCACATCAATATCTTTCTAAAACATGATCCCTAAGTAACAAACATAGGACAACAACCATTTGACACCCATTTTTGACAATGAAATTTTTTGGACAACATTATGTACATGTGACTGCAGTTCTAGGTGATAACAGGGTTGTTGAAGTTGTATTGTTAAAACCTATTTAGAGAAAAAAACCAAAAATACATCTAGAAACCTGGCTTCAGAAACGATTCATTATACTAGATGTAATCCTACTCCAAATATTTCACCTGTATTTGAAAATACTAATCTGATTCCTAGGATTCTTAGAAGATAAGAGAGCCAAGAAAGTTCTGCTTGTTCTTGGCCTATATACAGATCAAGATCCTGCCCTGTGAAGTGGATTTACCTTGAGGACGAACCCTTTGATGAGTTTTTTGAAACCTCTTTATTTGTAACCTTTCCGGAATCTAGGTTAGCCCACACAGTTCAAGATCCCATATTTATTGAACACTTACAACTTGAAGTTGTCACTTCACATCTTGATAGACATTTGCAGAACTCCATTCAATCTGAGCTTACCTCTGAAACAACACCAAACCTTTTTGTGATCACTACTACTTCGCCAAGTTCCTATTCAACATCTTAGATTTCCCAACCTCAATTCACCCATTCTACTCCCCCATCCACCCCTCGAGGACCGACTCCAGTTGTTCTTTCAGCCCAATCTACTGCAATGGAAAACATATACATTCCTCTACACTTACTTACCAACTTGGGTGTGATGCCCCAAGACTATCAGAGTAATATTACCCCATTTTATGGCACTGGCACTTATACAGCTCAACAACATACCGATAAAATGACTGACTACTTTCAGATAGATAAAGTTGATGTGGATGATATTAGAATGAGGGTATTTGTACAAAGTTTGACTAGAGATGTTGCAGCATGGTTTAGAGCCCTCCGTGCAAATAGTATCAATGACCTACAAGCTCTATATCAAACATTCTTGAATAGATGGGAAAATAAAAAAGATCCTATCCACATTTTATCAGTATATGCAAAATCTGAAAAGAGGCACACAAGAAACATTGCAAGATTATTGTACTAGATTCAATAATGTTTACAATGCTATCCCTCAAAATCTTAGACCTCCTCTAGATTTGGCATTGATCAAATTCCCTAATGGATTTGATTCTGATATGGCATACCAACTTAGTGAAATAGCTCCTCAAACCTTAGAAGAAATGCAAAATATAGCTGTTAGTGTTGAAGCCAACCTAATATCTAAACGAGCTAGAGCCAGAGCTGAAACGAGGATACCTTTGAAAGAATAACCTTCAACCTTTGAAAAGAAATTAGATGCTATTATTAAATGAATGGATAGTCTTGGAGATAGAGTAGAAACAATCAAGAGAAAATCCCCTTGGGATGGTCAACTAAGAAATACTAGGATAAATCCAAATTCCAGGAAGAACCAAAACCCTAATACTGGAAAGACTGGGCTTGACCAAAATATTAGGCCCCCATTCTAGGAAAATTATGCTAAAGCCTCAAATTCTTATGAACCAATGGAAGACACTCAAATCAATTTTATGGCATTCAACAATTAACAACAAGTTTTCTTCACCCAAGAAGATGAAGAAGCTCACATGCTTAAACAATTCCAAACTCAATGAGGTGAATCATTTGACTTTAGGGAGGAATATGATACAACCATTTGTGAATTCCACAAACAATATAACTTAAGGAGCAGAAGAATTGATGTTCCTCAAACCAACAGACAAAAAGATACAAAACATCTTAACAAAGGTAAGACCAATACCCCCCTATACATATTCTTTCCAGAACAGATCCTAATCCAAATAACCCAATTATTGAAGATATATATAATAATCAACCAAATAACAGACAATCTTACACTTCTATTCTTTCCAAAAGAAACATGGAAGAGCCTACAAAAGTTGATTTGGAAACAACTTCAACTCATAACCCCACACCTGAAAAGGAGAGAAACACAGAGAATACAACAGAAAAAAGAGAATCCAGTTGTCCAAAATACAAGAACTCAGACTGAAAAACATTTTAATCTTGAGGCTGAATTAGGAAAATTAAAAATAGTTGTTCCATTATCTAAACTAGCTAGACATGATGTCTACAGAAGCCAAATTAATAAATCACTCAAAATTTTTGTGAATGAGGATTCAGTAAATGTTTTTGATGACCAGCTTGAATTTATTTTTGGCCCAGGATTAAATGGAAAATCAGTAGATGGAGGAGTCCCTCCTTTCTATGTAAGTTTCAACATACATGTTAAAATACTTCATATTGCCATGTTTGATTCTGGTGCTTCACATAACTTAATGCCTAAATCTATAATGGAGAAACTAGACCTAGACGTCACCAGGCCATACATAGACCTATTTTCTTTTGATTCAACTTAGGTCAGGTGTTTAGGTTCAATCAAAGACTTATGTGTATCACTCGTTCAATACCCTACCAAAACCATCTTAATGGACATAGTAGTAGCTGCTATTCCACCGAAGTATGGCATGCTATTATCTAGATCTTAGGGTGCAAAGCTCCAAGGATCTTTACAATTGGACATGTCTTATTCTACTATTTTAGTATTTGGTCAACCTAAGAAACCGTACAGAGAAACGTTAATGAAATATGTGGTAAGTAGTCAAGAGAAACCTCAAAATTTCCCTATCTACTCATTAAATTCAGATATGGATTCTTTCATTCTCTACAATGCTGAAATTGATCCCTCAAATGAATTAAATGTTTTAGCAGATGAACCAAAAGAAATCACAAATGAAAAATCTAGTGTTCAAATCCAGGAAATTTCTGAAAACAATGATACATCAGATACTCAAGAGAAACCAACAAAAATTAGAAAAACTAGATCTCCCTATTAAATAGATCACTGAGACTCCTGATACCAATTATGAACATGAAAATATTTGGTACCTAGAATTTGATGGCTGAGTTAATAAATTAGATGTAAGAGCAAGAATTTGGGTGTACAATCTCGAAAATGATCATGTTGAAAGCCATTCCTACAGATTAAACTTTAGGTGCACCAATAATATGGTAGAATATGAGGCCCTATTACTAGGTATTAAACTCGTTAAGAAATTAGGGGAAATTAGGGTATCTGTCTTAGGAGATTCTGATTTAATCATTCAAGATATCAAAGGGAATTTTCTTACAAATGATTCCACATTGAGATATTACAGAGGAACAATGATAGAGATTCTCAATACATTTTTAGAAACTCAACTTGCTAAAATCCCAAGAAAACATAATTTGCGAGCTCATAGTCTGGCAACATTTGCCAGCATCTACAAATTGCCATTTGAACCTAATCATTAGTTCACAACTAAGATTAGACACAGACCATCCATACCTAACAATGTGAATAACTGGCAAGTGTTCGATAGTGATAAGTAGATTAATACTTTCTTAACCTTAGAAGAAGAATTTTCTCGCATTAACATAGATGTAGATTCAGCTAATGAGTTTGATCAAACAAATAAAATAGAAACAAACATTTCAGCGGAAAGTGCAACTCAAATGCTTCACCCAACAAAATTTACCAACAAAGAAATGTAGGATATTAAAGAAATGGATATTGATGAAATTATTGAAGGAGAATCTAAAGTTATCAATTTAAAAGACAATAATTTACCTAAAGGATTAACTCCTTTGGAAGATCTCTTTGATTTCAATGACATTCCAAAGAAACCCAAAATGAAAGCCTTAAAAGCAGACCTTGAAGACCATAACTTGGTAACTGAAGAAAAACCAAAAATGGTGAAATTATCTAAATCTTTGCCGCTTGACAAAAAACTAAAATATGTTGAACTAATGAAGGAATTCTAGGATGTCTTTGCCTGGAGTTATGAAGACCTGAAAGGATATGATACCTCTATAATTTAGCATACAATATCTCTGAAGGAAGATAAAAAAACGATTTAAACAAAATATTAGAAGAATTAACCCTGTTCTGCTTCCTTTAATTGAAAAGGAAATCAGACGAATGTAAGAAGTAGGGATAATTGCTCCTATCAGGTTTTCAGAGTGGGTGTCTAATTTGGTACCTACTAGGAAGAAAACTGGAGAAATCAGATTATGTGTTGATTTAAGAAATGTAAATAAGGTTTCTTTGAAGGACAATTACCCTTTACCTGAGATGGACCATATTTTACAAAGTGTAGTAGGTGCCTCTAGGATTTCACTTTTGGCTGGGTTCTCAGGCTATAACCAAATTCTCGTTCATCCCGATGACCAGGAAAAAACTACTTTTACAACACCATTGGGAACATTCAAATATGTTAGAATTCCATTCGGACTTAAAAATGCAGGGGGAACCTTTCAAAGAGCAATGGAAATAGAATTTGCAAAATAAATTCATGATTTTTCGTTCATATATCGAGATGACCTGATTGTTTTTTCTAAATCAGATTAGAAACATTTGGATCATCTAAAACAAGTGTTTTTGAAATGCAGAAAATATGGTATTTCTTTAAATCCTAAGAATACCTTACATAGTCTTGAGGAAGGCGAAATGTTGGGCCATATCATTTCCAAAGATGGCATTAGAATTTATCCTGCTAGAATAGAAGTTATTCTGCAAATACCCCACCTCATAAATGTCAAAGAACTTCAAGCTTTCCTAGGAAAGATTAACTTTTTAAGAAGATTTATATCTAATTTAGCTGAATTGATTAGATTGCTTAACAATATGTTGAAAAATGATTCAAAGATTGAATGGACAATAGAAGCCAAACAAGCATTTGAAGAAATTCCAATGGCTTCGACTAGAACACCAGTCCTTACAAGTCCAAAGTTTGATAGAGACTTCATAATATTTTCATTTGCATAAGAACACACCATAGCATTTGCTCTACTACAAAAAGATGATCAAGGATGTGAGAAACCCATAGCCTTTTTTAGTAAAGCAATAAGAGTTGCACCATTAAAATACAAAATCATGGAAAAACAAGAGCTGCACCATTAAAATACAAAATCATGGAAAAACAAGTTTATTCACTTGTGAAAGCTATTAAAGACTTTAGAGTCTATATATTGTACTCCCATGTAATAGCCTATGTACCAAATGCTGTTGTCAAAGACATCTTGACCCAAGATGGAATTGAGGGCAAAAGAGGTAAATGGATAGCTACTATATTAGAGTATGATATTGAAACAAAACCCACAAAGCTTATAAAAGGACAGGGTTTGGCAAAAATCATGATTGAAACAAATTGCCAAGCCCTCAATATTAATGAACTAGATAATGAACAGGACATGGCGACTCCACAAATTAGCCAGGCCTTCTTAGATTCACCTTGGTATGTTGATATAATTTATGTACTATTAAACCTACAGGGTCCTCCAGGGTTATCTAGAACAAAGAAAAGGTTTTTAAAGACGAAAGCTTTAAACTTTTGTATTTTAGAAAATGTTCTTTTTTGGAAAAATCATGAAGGTATTCTATTGAATTGTTTAATAAAAGAAGAAGCTGACAATGTTCTCAAAGAATTTCATGCAGGAGACTGTGGTGGACATCTTTACTGGAAATCAACTGCAGACAAAATCCTAAGGGCTGGACTTTATTGGCCAACCTTGTTCGCTGGAGTAAAGAAATTTGTCACTGCTTGCCATAAATGTCAAATTTTTTTAAGGCAAGAGAAAATTATTACACTTACCCATAAGACCAATTTGCATAGAAAAGCCCTTCCAACAATGGGGTTTGGATTTCATTGGAGAAATCCATCCTCCCTCTTCTAGCCAACATAAATGGATCCTAACTACCACAGACTATTTTACCAAATGGATAGAAGCCATTCCTTCTAGACAAGCCAATGACATAGTGATTATAGGATTCTTATAAATGAACATATTGTCTAGGTTTGGCTGTCCTAAAAATATCATAACTGATAATGCAGCTGCCTTCAAATCCAAGAAAATGATAAGTTTCTGTAACAAATAACATATCACTTTAGGCCGTTCCACAGCCTATTACCCTCAAGGTAATGGTCTAACTGACTCATCCAATAAAAGCCCAATTAATATTGTTAAGAAATTATTGGAAGAGAACAAGAAAAATTGACACAAGAAACTTACTAATGCACTATGGGCAGACATAATCACTACCAAAAAATCTATTGGGACCAGTCCTTATGAATTAGTCAATGGCATGGAGGTTGTATTTCCTTCATCTTTATGAGTTCCTGTAATGAAACTACTTCAGGAAGCTCAAGTGGAAACTAATGACATTCAAAGGAGAATAAGTCATGCCATCCATCTACAACAAACAAGAGAAGTATATCAAAGATCCCATGTGTTACAGGAAAAATGTAAGAAAATATTTGATAAAAGAACCAAGGCAGAATATTTCTACCTTGGAGACAAAGTTTTAAGATGGGATTCCAGGAGAGAGGACAAGGGAAAACATGGGAAGTTTGACTTCTTATGGAAAGGACCTTATATCATCCGGGCTTTGCAAGGGAATAATACTTACTTTTTGAAGAACTTGGATGGCATAGAAAGAGAAGAAAGGCCAGTTAATGGTCGGATGTTGAAACATTATTTTTATCCAACTTTTTAATGTATTCTAATTTTAACATGTACATACTATATCCTTCATAATGTCATAGTTTTGATTGGATGGTAACCTGCTGAAGCTGAAGCCCGAAGAGAAGGCCCTAAGCTTCACAAGTGTTACTGTCATATATACAATAAAGTAACCAGCAGAAGGAGATTTCAGAGCATAGTCAAAGTCATTAAGAAGGCCATATGACCTACTGTTCTTGACTTTCCACTCAGAGAAGCCATCCCCAAGTGGAGCTAGTGTTATGCTCCTATACCAATATGTTTCATATTTCATGATTGAATTAATGAGCTTTGTGATATGTTCATACCTTTCCATGTTGCAAAGGTTTTCCATATTGTCAAAAAATCGAAAAAAATTAATAAAATGTAAAGAGGGTATACCCTAAAAGAAAACTCAAAGGGTGAAAAGAATAAAATGGTCTAAAAAGCGGAAGAAATGAACCCCAAACAAAAATATATCAGTAAAGTGTGCAAGTTTAAATTCCACTACTATTTCATTTTCTGTAATAAGCAACCATGTGCAACTTGTTAAACTTTTGCCACAATTTATGAAGAGTCAAACAACTTAAACTTGGCTCATTCATTTTTTAATTTCATGTTGTAGAAATAGAAAATAAATATCTGACCAAATAGTGTAAGCTTGGGAGATAAGTAGATAGGTAGAGTAAATAAAAAGGAGCTCAACAGTTTAATTTGGGCCATTGGATGTAATAAGTGCAGACTTAGGTACGCTTTCCACGTAAAGAAAAAGAAGATTGATAAGGGTTTGCCAGTCTAAGTGCACCCAAATAAAGAATGAAAAAATGTCAGGCTAAAGTAGGTAGGGTAGATAAATGGGTTGTAGAATGATACTTGTGATGGATCATGTTCCTAAATGTTTTAAATTTTACTTTTATCACAAGTGCAAGGCAAACATTATACTTGATGCAGCTCAAGCAAGATAATGTCAAATAATTAACTCCCATTCACATGTTTCCCTAAAGATTTCACTAATTCCCCCTAAAGTATTAAGGTCTTTGAAGATTGAAGGGGCTCAGAGCATTTCTTTGACTTTTGGAGGGACCGGACCCTACGCCCAATAATTTAAGAGCCTATGTACTTATAATCATCCATAAACCATTCATTTGATTTCATAAAATAATTTCCTAAGTAAAAATCCTACTTTACTGAGGAAAATACATAATATCACCTAAAAACCCCTTTTCCACTTTAAAGCCTAAGTTGAATGTAAATCTCTAACGTTTACTTAGCGCGCATTCTCATTTTTACCATATTAACTTTTAACATATATTATATTAATCCTCAAAAAACATTAAACCATTCCTGTATTATGTAAACTATATTAAATCCTAATATTTTATATACCCCAGCCTAGTTAATTATAACCATAAATATAGTCAAAAGGGATGAACATATTTATTAGAAATTCATTAATAAACAAATTTCCCTGACCCGCACCTAAGGGATTAATTAACCCTCTTGGTTAATTAATAACCTACCTATCCAATCGTAGTCCACCCGATAATATTTATTAATTGTTGATTATATTGGGCCCGCATAAATTAACTCCCACCCTACTTCACTTCCCGTCAACCGCACAATCATTCCCCCATCATCCGATGGTCAATATCCATATCGCAATCCCCACAATGACTACACTTTAACTCATGATCACTAGGCGGTTTTCCACCTCTACCTCCACCACGCGTCACGCAGTCGAAGTGATCGCTCATACTCCACCCAATACCACTTAACTCCAAAAGCGGTGCAATCGCTTACTACTTACCACCCTCCAAAAATGACAAAATGTCACATCACTGCTTACGCCATCCGCCCAATAAATACAAAAAACCCCGCCAACCTCATGTTTTCTTAAATAAACGAACAAAATGTCATTTTCACTGCCATATGCTGCAAACCGTGCTCCCATGGAAAACAGTGCCCACGTCAACTGTTCAAGCTTTTAGACCATCACCTGGTTAAGAAACCTATAGCGACGCCACCCAGAACCTGTCATCCTTCCATCTTGGCACTATTCACCTTATTGGTACAGGTACCATTCATGTTATCAACAACTAGTACATCCACTACTGGAACTTCTCAACAACCTCCATAGGAAGTCAACATAATAGCCACAGGAACATCCAAGGGCAAAGAAATAGAGACCACCAAATAGCCTACAATGACAAAAAAACCTGGAGTTTCCAAAGAACAGGGTCAAGTTCCAACTCCTCCAACTCAAATGAAAGTAGCAGAAAGCCAAATGTTGCAAACTCCTCTAAATGAGAAAAGAAATAAGAAGAGGGATAGGGAAACCACCACTCCCACTAGTAGACCTATATGGCAGCCTGGAACAAAAACGTAAAGACTAAATCCTCTTTCAGAAGAGGAAATTATTGAAGAAACAACAGATAGTGTTGGAGAGGTAAATCCCCTCTACAGATAGAGGCAATCCCTACTAGCCTAGATCGGGTCTCGCAACAATCAAACAATGCTATCACTCAAGTTCCTAATTGCAAATAAAGAGTAAGAGATGAAGACCTGCTTGAGATCCAACGCTTTAGTTCATAGGAGAGATGGCGCTCGCATTCCTTTGCCTTGGCCGGTCACGATCCTCCACTATCCACGTGAATGGACACCTGCACACAAAGTGAACAAACATGAACCGAAGCGTGAAATCTAATATATGCAATTATACATCAGTCAGGAAGGATATAATTCAACATCAACCATTACAAGTACAACGAGAATGGAACCATAATGATAGTCATCTATTTATTAATATTCAACAAGGGAGAATACAACCAGCGTCCTGACGTCAAGTCCTCCTTTGGCTGGGTGCTCAGCTACACAAGTCTTGCAAGAGCTTGAAGGGGTGAGGGACAAGCTCTCTCTCTCTTTAGTGACAAAGTCTCCTTACTTAGGAAAATCCTTGGATACAAAGAAGGCTCCTTGCAACTCCAACCTTTTGATGTCTTCCTTTCAGCACAAGTATTGCCACAAGAGTCAAAGCTATTAGAACCATAACTAGAATTAGCTTGTTCAAGCCATGGGAACAAGCTTTTATAGAGGAGAAGGAAGAGATAAGGTCAATCCCCCACAATCATGGATTTGGCTTCATCACTTGGAAACTTCCATGGAATGTTGGCATACAACTTTCCATCCAAGGAGATTCAAAGCCAAACCATCCTCACTCAACGTGGAATCAGTTTGGTGAATGAGGTGGATAGAAACTTCGAAGGTTTAAGTGGTTAAGAATTTTGCCCAAACTGGTTGGCATGATTGCAACTCTGAGACAGAGCGCCAATGGCGCGCCCTTCCTTTAGGATTTTCCCCATTGGCGTGGGCATAAGACAGGGCACCCGCGCTAATGCAAAAAGGGCTATTTTTAGGGGCAATGAGCAGGAGATGTCTTAAGGGCATATGAAGCTCATGTTTAGAGGTAAATAAGGCAAGTGGTTTCAAGTCTTGTCACTTCTCACAAGTCCCGGAATGGGTCCTCCAAGATGCGGGATAGGGGTAACAGGGATGGTGACAAACAATGAAAAATTACTGTGTAATAGATGCCCCCTAAAGAATGAGGCCCGAGAGAGAGAGGGGTGAAGTGCTTTACAAGAACATGTGTGACTGAAACACTACCGCCCGAGAACCTGCGAAACGAAGTACAACTGATTATCTCAAGTACATGATATATATGTGGTATGGGCACAACCATCCATGATAGAGTATAAAACTGGATCCCAAGCATGGACGCAGCCATCCGATAAGGATCCATAAATGGACTCAGGTATGGTCGCAACCATCTAATTGAACGAGTCATGTAATGATTACAAAAATCCACAAAATTCAACCCGGATGTAAAACATGCACAATCCGGGGTCTTGCGCTCCAACTTGACTCAAACACAGTACATGTTCAAGCATGTGAATATAGGAGTCGAAGTCGAACATGCATGAACATCATCTGATTACCAGCCAATGATGAAAGTTGTTAACAGACGCGAGAGGTGCCACCAATAATGATGATGGTCCTCAAGGTATTATAGGTACAATCCATGGTGTGTGAGTGAATGAGCCGGTGTCGAACACCCGTAGAGTCATCCGATCGGAGGCCAATGATGAAAACCTCGCATCGAACACGAAGAACCTACCATTGAGGCATGCAGGCTCCAAGGTACCTGAGGGGAGTCTCTAGGTCACCTTTCTGGATAATGAGCTAAATTCGAAAGGAAGTGATCTTTGTAGAAGGTGGGCCATAATGTTTCCCACATCATCGACACGAGACGGAAAGAGACAATATGTTTTGTGTGAGATATCAGAGGGAGGTTGAGTATTCTTACAGAGGCCAACTTCTTTTGAACATATCAGCGGCACAACGACGGATTTGGTAGTATTTGAGGTCAAATGATCAGGGGTCATGATGACAAGACGATGAGCAGATGAATGGTCAAAACCCAAACCCATGGAGGCAAATGTGAGACGAGATGAGATG
>APFE030722809.1:24514-54870 GCA_000404065.3 Pinus taeda
CCACAAGAACGAATGCAAAAGTGCCATGTTCAAGAGCGACATACTGCCGATGACGACGATTATGATTCCTTTATTTCCCCCACCATTTCTGGTGAGTACCCTGGTTATTTTTGGATGGCAAGCTTGACGGGGATAGCATATGCTCGAAGGGCGTCATTTCGACGGAATCCGATGTCATTAAGTTTTAACGAGTCTAATAAAGGAAGAAATCCGCATCTTTTCATGTTTAGAGAGTTTGAAAAGACAACGAAAAGAAAACTCTAGGGGTGTCCTTTTTCGTAGAGTTGTGTCTCTCGAGCCCGAAAAAGTATAAAACTATGCTCGAAAGAACCGCCCGATCATTACAACCGAGGAGTACTTTTCGTAGGTAGTGACATCGATCTGAAAAAGTAAAAAAGAGATTGATATCACATCGTTTCGTTTCCATTAACGAACCTGAAACGACAAGGGTCCGAAAATCTTTTCATGCTTTATACGGTCGGAGAAAAGAGCTTAAAACGACCGCCTCTTATTTACCTTTAACGAGTCAAGAGGAATAACTCGACAATCTTTTCACGTTTAGCGAGTCAAAAAAGAGCTAAAAGATGACTCCATATTGAATTTTTCATGTATTTACCGAGTCCGAAAAGGTATAAAATACAACTCGTTTCACTGTTGAAGCTGCGCAAGAGACCTATCGTTGCACAAGAAGTAAACGTAAAACCCATTTTCGACCAAAAGTACATTGAAATACTCAAAAATAACCTTTTTAAACCAAAAATGAGTTAAAAAAGCTTATAAATAGGATGAAAATGTAAAATTAAAATTACTTTTACCATTTTACCTCTTGAAGAGTCAAAAGAGTCCATTTGGGAGGCAAACTTCAGGCAGCGATTGCGATCAATCCAGGCAACCATTTGCGACCTCGTCAGTTCCAAGTAAGAGGCGCTTCCCTTAGCTCCATTTTCATACCATTTTTAATTCATTTAGCTCCTGATTGGGCCCCAGCAAGGGGGATTTGTAAAATTAGGGCTTCACCCCATTGGCGCGGGTATCCAGCACGGATCCGCGCCAATGGGATTAAAAACACAAAGGAGTCGCACCATTAGTGCGACTATTTTAAGAACAGTCGCACTAACCGCGTGACCCAATTTTTCCCATGTTTTTGCCCGTTTAAAATGAATTTTTCCTGGATTAGTATTTATCTAATATTCTAATGAAGGGAATTTTGTCCTTGTGGGTGCAGGAAACTGGTCAAAATGGTGGTAGTATGGAAAGAGGGAGACCATGACATTATTGATGCCTTAGCCATTGAGGATGAAGGGTGCATGAATGCCCTAAGGGACTGAGGCCTTAAGGAATTCTTCCTTACGTCATCCATGCGGGCGCAACCTGAGTTGCTGCAATTTATCATTGATGATTGGGACGTAGATGACCAAGTGTTTCGTCTGCGGAATCAGACCTTGGAGCTCGAGGTCTCCAATGTGTATTTGATTACAGGATTGTCGCAGAGAGGGGTGGTTCCTATCTTGACAGGTAGTAGACCTTCTGGGGAGAAGGTTGGTGAAGTGAAAGCTCGTGTGTGCCCCGAAGCACAATTCGGGCAGCAGAGTGCAAAGGTGTTGATCTCCACCATCCGAGATTATACACTGAAAGCCATCCTTTTCACCATCACACGTGCAGCTGGGGTACAAGCGCCCCATGAGGCCAGCAAGAACCACCTGATATTAGCGACTAAATGCCTCATTCCCACCATTTTTAACTAGGTTGTCGCGGTGACTACTAACATAAAGAGGCAGCTCACTAATTGCAAGCGACCAGAGACGAAACAGTTTGCATACAGCTCCATCGTGGTATCATTCTTCCTGGAAAGAATACCACTGTTCCAAATTTAGAGAGCTGTGGTGACAAACCCATTTCCACAAGAGTTTAGAATGGCTCGTTGAGCAGCACTAATGCCCAGGGGAGGAGGATGCCAGGAGATGTCTTGGCATCCTGAGTTCTTCATATGGCTCTGACGGCAGTTCATCGTAATCCAGGATTGGCCGTATGCAGGGACCAGTTTCATGGGAGACCCAGAACTTCCACTACCAGAGGGGGAGGAATGGGAGGAGGAGCTAGGTATCCACTCCACGGTTTTGATGTTTTCTATTTTTTTTGTCTTTTTCGATACATGCCTATTCTAATAATGATTATATATGTATGCAGATGTTGGTCCAGAGTGACCAGCCAGACTATCCCCTATAGCGCGAAGAGGCCAACCCGCAGCCAACCCACCGGTAGTGGGGGAGGAGTTGATCCATAATCTCGAGGAGCTTGCCTAAGGGATTCCTGGTTATGCCAGACTGGCAGATGTTCCTCTTGCTTACTAGAGGCATACAGTAGGGGTGCCGACCCATGTCCATCATTTACTGAGACGATTGCTGCGGGCGGTGATGTGTTATCATGAGCACCACCGTGCTTAGGCTTCTAGACTTTATTTTCTACGTATATATTTTTTGAGAGACATGTGTCTCAGATGTACTGGGAACACAGACTCTATCCAGACATATACATTCTATTTTTTGAGCGCCTCAGTGCGCCACGCGATATATATATAATATATATATATAAGAGATATATATATATATTATATATCTATATATATATAGATATATATATATATATAATATATATATATATATATATATATATATATATATATATATATATACATGGTGTTTTTATTGTATCTTTTGCTCCCTGTGTTTTATTGATTTACATATTGTGAAAATACCTGTCCAATACATAATTATCCAATGCATCGGTTACTGCATTAAGTCTCCATGGAATGTGATGATAAGTAATGTAATCAAAATCTCTTTCCAATAACTTAACACGTAAATACAACCTTAAAATACGATGATCTCTGACGGAATATCGTCCGTTGAGCTGGTGGACTACAAGTTACAAATCTAAGTTTACAACCAATGAGCGGATTCCAAGGTTAATCACCTCGGCTAATATTCAATTACAACACTATATTCAGCCACATTGTTCGTTGTACAACCCAGACACACTCCTTGAATATCTACTAACTCACCATGAGGATCGTAGATCACCCATGCCGCAGATGACAAATTGCAAGTACTACGGGAAGCACCATCAGCGAAACCAACGTAAGGTGATCCAGACATCTTTTCAAGAAGCAAAAGACATAATAAGCGGCAATCACGCTGACACACTGAGATAAAAATTAAATAAACATGCACACATACAACACACTCTTAAAAAGCATATGCATGTACAAAATAAAAGAGAGATCTCGCACGATACTTGATTCAAGTCAAGCCCTTTCCAGGACTTTGCCTTATCGCACTGTTGCATAACCGGCCTAGATAATGTAGGCATCGCTCGGCCTGTTGTATAAAATTATCAACGACACTGATGATTTGCCCATGCCCCCTGGCCGAGCGAGGTTTACAGGCTGGAGGATCGGTGCCCCCGTTGGCAGAGGGACCGAGGGTTGCAACAGAGTGCAATGAAAGATCAGAGCGAGCCGAAACCAAAGCAAGTGAAGCAAGGCTCGGAGTAGGGAGGGAGAAGACACCCATGAGGGCAGCTTCTTTGAAGAGCTCGGCTCCCACACTCTCAAACAGAATGGAGGTATGCTCAACGAACAATACATTCCCCTCAGAAGAGGAAACAAAGAAAGAAAGCTGGTCAACCGTGACAATTTTCCCCTGATGAGGGAAACGAATGACAAGGAAGAGGGATGAAGCCATGGCACGCATGGCATACGTCCAACTCCGGCCCAAAACGAGGTTATATGTGAGATTTACGTCAAAAACCTCAACTTCTACATCCATAGTCTTCCCTTCTAAGGTGATTGGTAGTTGATGAAGAATACCATAAGGTCGGGATTCTCTCCCATCGAATGCTTCCAAGGTCATTGGAGACTGACTCAGAGTCAGAGACCCAATCACTTTCCAACACGCAATAGACATAATGCAGGTTGATGCGCCTTCATCAATGACTATACGATGGATCGTTTGGAATTGATGACCACTTGAATGAGAAAACCGATCTGATGAGGCAGTCGAGGAACATGGCTCTCGAGGTCGAAGGTAATCAAATCCGAGTCCGCTGGGTCGATGCCACTGATGGCCAATAGCAGGGACTTCCTCTGGGGGGGGCAACTCTGAAGAACCTCTAAGGCGGACATAGCCGATGGAACCTGCGCTAAGTCCTCTATGATGCTATAGTGTTGGGCAGCACGAGCATTCAGATTATAAGAAGATCTTCTGAGTACCCCTTTGGGAGGGGGTCGGATTTTTGTCTCAGTACTCGGTCTCTCGATATTGAGGGGACCAGAGCTGGATGAAGGAGTACTTGAGGGAACCTCTGGCTCCTTCCTGGCGGATGACGGATACTCCTTCGCTCGAGTTGTTACATGAATAGGAATAGTTCCAACCATGAAGACTTGGGAACCGAAGGGAGAAGAAGAGGGATCAACCACCATTTGAGTTTGCTGAGAGGAAAAGGGTTCTTTAAGGACCGCAGGGACCCCAAGAGCACCTTTCAACAAACGACTAACTTCGGACCACCTAGGGCAGTCATTAGTGTAGTGATCCTCCTCACAAATGAGGCAAGGATACTTGGGTTTACGCTTAGCTCCTTCCTCGACTGGAGGTTTAGAGGATTCCTGTTTGGGTTGCTCGGATTTATTTTTCCCTTTCCCCTTTTCCATTTTCTCTCCTTTTGAGGCCTTGCCCGCTGTGGTGGACTGGACGATGTTGACCTTGGAAGTGTTACCAGAATTTAAACCACCCTGAGAAATGTTTTCGTTGGATGCACTCGACTTTTTCTTCCCAGGGTTTGATGATTTTTTAGAGGCCTGGTTCACAGAGCCAATGACTCCATCGACAGATGGTTTAGGCAGAGCCTTGGATGTATCGGGCCTCGGGGTGTCCGGCAAGTACTCATACAAGGTACCAGACTAAGAGTAAACTAAGTCTAGGTACTGAGTGTGCGCAATCGCTTGCTCTTCAGTTACACAGGCTACCATAGCAATGTCCCGTGCAATCTTGGGGACAAAGGAAGTCGTGAACCAGTTGGTGAGGAGTTGCTCAGGAATCCAGAACTTGATCAACCTGTGACACCTTCTCCATTCATGAATATGATCAGAGATATGTGTAGCAGTATCCTGCCTAAGAGACGTAAGGAGGTGAGTCCCTGTCTCGTACCGAATGGGTAACTGAAAGTGAGTAAGGAATGCCATGGCCAACGAATTGAAATCTTGAAATGACGCACGGGTCAATTCAATATACCATTTAGCTGTCAAACCAGTGAGGGTCCTCTGAAAGAGGCGAAGCTGAATCGAATCATCGAGCCATGAATTGGACAAACACCATAAGTGATACGTCATCACATGAGCTTGAGGGTCTTCCCCGGCTTTCCCGTCGAATTGGGGACGGTCACTGCGTATCTTGGTTGGAACTGATAGCCATTGTGGATTGTGTAGAATGGGGTCATTTGCTAACTTCGACACATCGGGCAGTTCCAACGTCGCTAGAAATGGTAGCTGCGGATTAAAGGAAATTTGTCCCGAATACGAGGTAGAGCCAGAATTCCATCCAGTTCCTGGTTGCCCCCATTGTCCTTGTCCTGATGGACCAGGTCCAAAAGGGCCTTGTCCAGAAGGATTTTGTCCGTAAGGGTTGTTTCCAGAACCAGGCTGCTGGTTCTGCCCCCCAACACCCCATTGGTTACCATACTAGCCAGCAGGTTGTTGATAATTTTGATAAGGATTACCCTGCGGTTGTTGGTAATTTTGATACAGGGTATATTGATTTTTCCCCTGGGGTTGCTAGTATCCATACTAAGCCTAGGAACCAGGCGGCATTTGATGACCAGATTGATATTGATACCCACCTAAATGCGGGGGTTGGGATTGGTACCCACCCGAATAAGGAGGTTGGGCTTGATACCCACCTGAATAAGGAGGCTGGGATTGATACCCACCTGAATAAGGAGGCTAGGATTGATACCCACCTGAATAAGGAGGCTGGGATTGATACCCACCTGAATAAGGAGGCTGGGATTGATACACGCCCGAGTAAGGAGGTTGGGATTGATACCCGCCTAAGTAAGGAGGTTGGGATTGGTACCCACCTGAATACGGAGGTTGGGATTGATACCCAACTGAATATGGATGGTGGGATTGATACCCACCTGAATAAGGAGGTGGGGATTGGTACCCGCCTGCATGCTGGGCCGTCTGGCTAGAAGGTTGTCCTGGTCAGATCTGAGATGGCCCCGTTCGCCCAGAAGGTTGAGCTTTCTGAGCAAGGGGTTACCCTTGCGCAACCGAGGATTGTCCTTGTTGACTAGATCGCTGTTGACCAGTAGGCTGGCCTTGCTGTACGTAAGGCAGGCCCCCTTGCCCAGAAGGGTTGCCTTGCTGGATTCCGGGTTGACCTTGCTGACCATAAGGTTGTCCCTAGTTCCCATAAGGTTGCCCCGAAGGGTAGCCTTGTTGGGTACCGGGTTGTTCTCGTTGAGCGTTGGGTTGTCCTGGGTTTCCAAAAGGTTGCCCAAGATATGTAAAAGACGGACCACTAGAGACCAAAGGTTGTCCCTGATTGGGTTGTCCTTGTGGGCCTCCCTGTTGACCTAGGTAATTTTGGCCAGAATACTACTGCCCATGATTAGGCTGCGAGTAAGGTTGTTGACCCTAGTAGGGTGGTCCTTGCTATCCTTGACTCTGATTGTACTGGCCACCACCATACCCGGTGGTACCCCAAGCCACGTTCAATGGAACGGAAGCCTCAACATAAGTCTCTTCAGGCAAGGAGGTGTACAAGTAATGATTCTCAGGATCATAATACGGGCCTTGCCCATCTGGGCTCTGGACATTACGCAAGTACTGAAAATATGCCTCCTCTACCGTCATATGATCAGAAGCAGGAGGAGCACCACTTGCGGGGTGCACAACTCTAGCAATATGTGTCAATTGACCACTTTGTGCTGGACCTCGAGATGGGCCTGGAGCAAAAGTGACATCAGATGACACTGTAACGGCACTAACAACCGGAGTTGATGATGCGACACAGACGGTCGCATTGGTTGAGACTACTGTAACAGTAGTATGGTGAACTTGGGAAACAAACGGTCCTGTGGTAGGGACGATGTTTTGATCCCACACAGAAGAGGAAGCTGCAGAGTTCATAGCATCCCTCAAAGATCTATAGTGCACTGGCACCATGATACCCAAAGGTGTAACGATGTAGGGCATGGAGATGATTGGGGATGTAGCCGAAATGGGAGTATCAATACTCGACATGACGGATGGCCCACTCGACACACGAGATGTGTTGCCCGTATTGGAAGAAGCCATCAGAGATGGGACACCGACAGGAGTGGCGGGAAAATCCTCTTTAGAGGGCTCCCAAATAGGGTTCCAAGAAAATTCGTAGAATTCGTCCTCTGGAGCTCGAGAATTCAACGGTTGGATGCTCGGAACAATGGGAAGAGCATCGCAAACTGGTGTCTCAGGGGCAACAAAAGATGGAGACCCTTGGTCACTTGGGACAGGAGATGGAGTTGATGGATCCGCCAGGATGATCAAACAAAGACCCTAAGCAAGCTAACGATAAGAGACCCTACTCAAAACTAAACGCACACCAGATCTACCAAGGTAAATGTTATTGTAGCTGAATAAATTGTATGACACCAGGACACAAATTGACCTTTTCATGTTTTAAGAGTCGAGAAAAGGACAAAAGGTGACTCTAGTCACCTTCGAATGTTTTAAGAGCCCGAAGTGACAAATGCTCTATAGAGCCTTTTCTTTTACAGAGTCCGAAAAGGATCAAAAAGTGACTGCTCTTGAGAAGCTAGGCAAAGGGGGTTACCAGACAATCCGTAAAACTACTTATACACCTTGGCAATCTTATGAAAACCAAGGACTTTCCGTACTGCAGTCAATCTCCCGAATGTTGTGTTCGGTGCGTTACGGCTTGTAAGGCGGCAGACACGACTTCCTATGGATAAAGGATGCAAACCTAGCTGAGTCTCCCCATATATACGCGATGGTACGTGGGAGCCCAAATCCGTGCTAGACCACAATTGAATCACACCAGGAGGAATCACCAAACCTTAATGTGAAAGCAAGAGTGACTAGGTTTAACGACGGCGGAGCATGTCTCTAGCCTAGACCTCTAGATTGTTTGCGTCATGTTCCAATGCGTTTTTAAGTAAATTCAGTTCATTTTATGGTTGATCTTTTAGTTAAGTTTCGGTTTAAGGCCCTACCATATGTAATCTTCCACAAATTCCTAGATGCAAGCTACATGCGAAAGAAAGCCATTTCGTTTGATGAATACTAACTACAAGAAGGTTAAGGGTTTCAATCAAACAAAACGAACTCAATCAACCAAACAACCTAATGCAGCTAATGGCGAATAAACAAAAATTTTTCTTTTTAATAATGCAAATAACGAAAAGTTCTATTTCATACGCTATTAAATGCAAAAGAGATTATTTGATTCCTTTCTACAAGCACAATGCACTAGAACGAATTTCGAAAGATAACAACACTGAGCAAAGAAGCAAATTCACCCAATGAAGACTCAATGAAATCCCAAGACACTAAAAAAGTTCTCCAAATCGAAAGGAAAACAAGGCTTCGCACGAGCTATGTGATCTAATCTCAAACAAAGCTAGAATGAAATCCAAGCAAACAAGAGCAGGTTGTTCGGAAATCACTCAAAAATACTTCAACAAGCACTGAACAAAATGCGAAAAGCAATCACAAGGTTAACCAGACAATTAAACAACCCAAAACTCCCACGGGAGGCTCGACACACACAGCCACTAGATGCCCTAGGGTTGAGGTGTTAAATCGATGGAAAGAGGAAAACACCCGGAGGACAAAGGTTGCAAACCAGTTAAACAAGGCTTAAGCACATTCCAGCAACTGAAAAAGAGGTGGAAAAAAGAAAATTGAAGCTGAGACAGCAAGCAAAACAAGTGGACCAAAAACTACATGGCCTGGCGCGACTGTCAGGCTGCAACTCGCGCTAACCAGTGATTGGCACGTGTTGTCAGTTAGGAACAAGGGCCACTAGTGCGACTGTGAAGGCAAAAAGCGCGCTAATAAAGTTTGCCAATTTCAAAAGAAAAAAACGCAGCCCAGGGCTTGTGACCCAAGCTTAAAGCAAGTCAAAAAGTGCAGGGGTATCAAGAAATTCGATCCAAAGGCTTATCTAATCAAGCAATCAAAGAAAAACCAAAGAGACAAGACAAACTCCAAGTTTTTTAGTTTGTAAGACAAACAGGAGATCGACTGAAGCGGCTTTGATCTACTTCACTACCACAAAGCAATAGTGTTTCGAAGGCTATCTGGCAATGTTTCAGACTCCGTCTAAGTTTACAAATCAAAACAACAAGCTAAAATCCCCAGCGGAGTCGCCAAATTGTTGGAGAGGTAAATCCCCTCTACAGATAGAGGCGATCCCTACTAGCCCAAAACGGGTCTAGCAACAATCAAACAATGCTATCATGCAAGTTCCTAATTGCAAATAAAGAGTAGGTGATGAAGACCTACTTGACATCCAACACTTTAGTTCGTAGGAGAGATGGCACTCACGTTCCTTTGCCTTGGCCGGTCACGATCCTCCACTATCCACGTGAATGGACACCTGCACACAAAGAGAACAAACAAAAACCCAAGCGTGCAATCTAATATATGCAATTATACATCAGTCAGGAAGGATATAATTCAACATCAACCATTACAAGTACAATGAGAATGGAACCATAATGATAGTCATCTATTCATTAATATTCAACAAAGGAGAATAAAACCAGCATCCTGACGTCAAGTCCTCCTTTGGCTGGGTGCTCAGCTACACAAGTCTTGCAAAAGCTTGAAGCGGTGAGGGACAAGCTCTCTCTCTCTTTAGTGACAAAGTCTCCTTACTTGGGAAAAGCCTTGGATACAAATAAGGCTCCTTGGAACTCCAACCTTTTGATGTCTTCCTTTCAGCACAAGTATTGCCACAAGAGTCAAAGCTATTAGAACCCAAACTAGAACTAGCTTGTTCAAGCCATGGGAACAAGCTTTTATAGAGGAGAAGGAAGATATAAGGTCAATCCCCCACAATCATGGATTTGGCTTCATCACTTGGAAAATTCCATGGAATGGTGGCAAACAACTTTCCATCCAAGGAGATTCGAAGCCAAACCATCCTCACTCAACTTGGAATCAATTTGGGGAATGAGGTGGATAGAAACTTCAGAGGTTTGAGTGGTTAAGAATTTTGCCCAAACTGGTTGGCGCGATTGCGACTCTGAGACAGAGCGCCAATGGCGCGCCCTTCCTTTATGATTTTTCCCATTGGCGCGGGCATAACACAGGGCACCCGAGCTAATGCAAAAAAGGGCTATTTTTAGGGGCAATGAGCAGGAGATGTCTTAAGGGCATATGAAGCTCATGTTTAGAGGTAAATAAGGCAAGTGGTTTCAAGTCTTGTCACTTCTCACAAGTCCCGGAATGGGTCCTCCAAGATGCGGGAGAGGAGTAACAGGGACGGTGACAAATGGTGACAAATTACTGTGTAACATATAGTCAAAGAGTAGAAAGGGTAGTTAGCCAATAAACTTCCCCATTAGAAGGAACACCCACTAGCTCGTAGAGGCAGGAGCTAGAAAGACAACATAGTGCAGAAATATCATCGACCAGACTGCCAAGTAAAGAAGCCTCAAATTTTAAGAATACATTCATAGAAATAAAGGCAAAAAATGATCCAGTAAGACTTCAAATTTACAATCAATATTTGAAAATGGCCCCCAAAAACCAGTAGAGATTAATGTCAGCCTATGACATAAAAGAGGGAAAAAAGATAATGAGTTACTTCAACCCAAAGGTGTAACAACCCCAGTCAGCAGCAGACTACATCAAAACAAACTTGGAGGTCTTAGCCAATGATATTCATCCTATGGACTAGATTGCACTTCACAAGCAAACTGGAGAAATGGTCTATTCCACACTAGCTAATAAAGCAATGAATGCCCACAAGCTACAAAATTCCTTGGACAATACAATTGCTCAACTACACTTAGAGAAATCCTCCTCTCTTGCCAAGGATAACAGAATAAAATCATTAGAAGAAATTATCATTGGATTGGGACATGATCCCAAAGATGTGAAAGGTGTAAAAGCACTAATCAAAAAGAAAGAAGAAGACATTGCTACCCTGAGGAAATAGCTGAAGCTACCTCCTTCAAGGCATAAACAAACTGCTGGGGTTATAAAGCATAAATCCAATGAAGAGATGATGGATCTCCTCTTGAAACTCAATGAAAGATTAAATGATACAAACCAGGTATTAGAAAAAGCACTGAAGGAAAGGCAGGGAGAGTCGACATCTCAATGTCCTAATGTAATTCCCATAGTCTCAACAATAGTTCCTTCGACACTTAGAACAACATTAGCCCAAAACGTACCAACAGCCACAGCAGAGGTCATCACAGGTACATCAATAGTAGGAATAGCACCAGGTAGCAAAGCCAATTTGAGTATAGAAGAACTGACAAAGGTAATGGAAGACATGAGGCTACAAGTGTCAAAATTGAAACAGGTAAAAGAACAATTGGCTAATGTAGAAATGAGTTATGATATATCCAAAATAATTGTTGGAGAAAGAACAAGGGAGATTAAAGCAATAGAGAATAAAGTGAAAACATTAGAGAAGGATGTCACCTTTGATAAGCCTCTCGTAGAGATCAAGAAAATTCTTTGGGCCAATATCACTCAATCCATTAATGATGTTTGGCCATCCATCCAAGTGATCTATGAGCAGATTGACTTAGTGAAAGCTTCACAGGGAGAAATTCAAAAAACAATATCTTTATTAGGACAGATTGTCAGAACAAAAATGGTGGGAAGACATGTTGGAAATTTTGTAAATTTATCGTTGGTAAAATGTAAATTTTGGGCTAATTACCATACGAAGATGACGAAAGATAGGGTCAAATAGGTGAAAGTGTATCAGAGTAGGTAAAGAGTATCAGTTAAAACAGGGTAGCCAACACGGAGTTACTAAAGAATATAGCAGAAAGCCAAAAATAGGGCCTGCCTTCAGCACACCCAGCAAGAAAAGGAACAACACAACATGAGTTCTATTTTCTCCTATCTTCGAGACTAGTTGTCTCTATTTTTATGTAACTTATTCTAATTCATCATAGAATATATCTCACTTTGTTATGAGATATTTTTTGTTAAATTTTTGTATAAATACCCCCTCAATTACAGTATTGAGGGTGGATTCAGAGACATTACTGTAATATTGATTGTCTAGAATAAAGTGTTGTTGGACTCAACTTTTTCATGGCTTGCTGGAAAAAGAATTAATGCAAGGAACGTTTCTCATAATTCTTGAATCAAGCACCGGATCAATAAGTCCTCTATACCTTGTGTTTTAGATGTTTTCATTGATTATAATATCATATATGTCTCACATCTGAATGATAAACAAAACAGAGTAACTCAGAATATGCTTAATTGCACTCTGTTTTCAATCGTTATTATTCTCTATGTTTTCTTCTAAATTAGTATAAATAGTGAATTCTTAATTGCTCATGTTTTCTAGTTCTCTCATTTTAATCATTTAGTAAATAATTCTTAATTTCTCTTTCGTTATGGTTAGTCGCTTTCTTCTCTCTTAAGTATGTTGAAATATTCTTAACTGCCCTTCACCTATATTAAAACCATTCCATTTATTCCATGTCTTTATTTGTTCCCTGTTTGATTATCTTGCTCTGTGAAACCATCCTTTGCTAAGAAACCAGGTCCAGTTAAGCCATCTTCTTTGACTCCATTAGCCCAATGGCCTAAACTAGTCATTCCTACCCTCTGCTATTGAATCCCAGCACCCAAACTCAATCAAAACTCCTAAACTTCATAACTAGCCTAATATATTTCAAAACAAAGCTAAAACTTAAAGAGGGAGCCCTCTCTAGATACAGATTGGCTAGATTCTATATCTAAAAAATTGGTTTGTGGTTACCTTGTACCCCTTTCCCTTTCCTACAAATTCAGGGAAAATATGAGTGATAACACCTAGCTCTACAGCTAATGTAAGCATAAGCAATGGCAAACCATGTCCTCCTAAGGATGAGAGGATAACTAGTAAGCTTAGCCTTAGGATGGAGAACTAGGAAATCTGTAGGGTACTCCCAAGAGTCAATGTATACCATCACATCCTCCACAATTCGTTTAGGGTTTATTGTGGAATGATCTGAAAGTTGCATAACTGTTGCGGTCTTCCTCAATGAATGTTGGAGGTTGAGCTTGAGCATGGTGTCCTTGGTCATCACATTAATGGAAGCCCCAAGATCGATTAGAGTGTGTGGATGATGGTTCCATTGATGTGAAAATCTACTAAAAGGCTTCCAGGGTCCAAATATTTTGGACATATTACCTGCCCCAACATTAAGTTGTGTAGTTGCCCAATGACATTAATGGTAGGGCGTCCCTTTTTTGCCTCCCTAGATGCTTAAATAATTTCTTCTTAATGAACTTATTGTAAATGGGAACATCTTTTATTACTTGGAGAAGGGGGATCTTTACACATATTTTTCAATTCTCCCACAAGTTCAGTCTCTTTTGGGGTAGGCTAGAGTGGTTGGGCTAATATCTCAAGAAAAGGTGCATTTACTTTAAGCTTTCTTTCCACTCTTTCTTCCTCAACCTCCCTAGGTGGAGGGGGAGGTTGGTTATATAGGACTACTCTTCTTGATCTTAGGTTAATCTCCTACTTCGCACAACATAAGCTGGATATGATGTATCACATTGTATACTTGCTCACCCTGCCTATTGTTTGGGTTTGGATTTGGCTAAGCAAACATCTAGGGTTTCTTGGGTGGATCAGAGTGTAGGAGTTGTGGTTGGGCAAGTGGTGGAGGAAATAGAGCTAGAGCATTGTTGTATTGGGGCCTCCACCTTTCAAGTGGTGTATTCCACTGAGGTTTTGGAAGAGCGTAGGGTTGAAATGACTGGTTGGCTAGTTGGGAATGATACTGAGATGCATAGGACCAAGGATAGGGGATAGACAAGTAAGTATGAGTAGGTGGTACCAAAGAAGGTATAGCTATTCTTTGGCTGGTGTTGTAATATGCATGGGATGACAGTTGTATGCCATGCTAGTATGGTCTAGGCCGAGGAGGTCTCCTTTGGTTAATGTAGCAAAGTTTTTAAGTGTCCCCTTTAGCTCCTTGAATTACATTTTTGAGTCCGGGTAAAGAAGGGCACTTGCCTATGGAGTGGTTTTCTTCACAGACCGAGAAAATTTCGATAGAGTTTAATGGACACTCACTCCTAGGATATCTCTTGGTGCACTAGGACAAAAAATGGCCAAGGCTCTCTTTTCTTCCTCCTCCTTTCTTTTAATGTTCATTGTGTCCATTTACAGGGAACGTGTTTGTAGCATATCACTTTTCAAATCTTCCAGCATGTTTCCAATTTCACCTTTGATGGATGACCTGGAGGATGATGTACTAGCCATAGGATGACTAGCCCTACCATTTTTCCTATCTTCGCTAGAATGGTTTCGAAAGACAGTATCGATATCCTGATAGGGTAATTGGTAGACATATCCTCCTGCTAACAAATGTAAGGTATCCTGAAGATCTTCTCTTACTTCGCTAAGCAGGACCAACTTTACTGACTTAAGGTCATGTGTGCACCTGACCCTTTTGTAACTGAGCTTGAATCTTTCTTTGTAGTCTTCTAAAGATTCATCATGGCTTATGGTAATCCTGAAAATTTATTCTTTAGTAACCTTTGACCAATAGTAGTCCAGATATTTTTTTTAATGGTCTAATACATCTAAGCCCAAGTTGTGATGTTATCTCTAGGTAAACTCGTAAACTAGCACAATGTCGCATAATTGAGGGTAGATGGAAATAGTTTTAACTTTTTCTCATCATTTGTATTGTCATAGGTTTGGCATATAAAAACAAACTCAAATAGGGAAGTGTCGAGGTCTTTTGTGGTCAGGCCATGGAAATGAGGTAGGGCAAAAGGCCTTATATTTTTCATCTTAGTGTCCCCATTGGTTTCCTTGATGGGGAATGAACCCTCAACTCTCTATTCCCTCTGTCATTTTGGTTTTCATCCATTAGCTCAGTAGGAATGGGTTCCTCTTCTTTTCCTTCTCCTGTAGGTTCTTCAAATATGTCAGTTTTCTCACCTAAGGGTTCTTCCAGTTCACAACCACCGAAGAAGAGAGAATGTTGGCTATGGGATGCAATAGGGGTATTTGGAAAAAATTTCCCTAAATTCTCCCTATTCCTACAAGGCATGAAAGGAAATATTTTTTGGTTGCTTTTGTATTATTTTTTAAAACTTGGAAAGTACTTGCAGAATTGAAATTGCTGATTGAATGAAAATTTCTTGACAAAATGAAAAAGCTACTTGGTGAATTGAATTCCTACTTGCAAAATGGAAAGAAAAGAAGATAATTCAAAATGAAAGAAAGGAAACACCTAGACTAAGTTTTCAGGAATAAACTAATGGTAGAATATTGAAGACAAGAAATAAAAGAAAAGAAAGTAGAAATCACATTCTACTCAAGCATCTCCCCAACAACGACACAAAAAAGTGATGAGTGCCAATATTATAGCAAGGGTACTGCAACTCCTAGGTTACCATCTTTACCTATCAACGCAGAGTTCGTACAAAATTTGAGGTGATAGTCTTTTATACACAAGTAAAAGTGGTGGTTCTTCCTGTTTTCACTTTTTAGCTGGCGAGGGACTAGTGGGGTTCCAGGCCAGACTTCTATAGAGTGAGGATAGGTTTTATTCTTTTATGAAAGAAAGGAAAACCTACTCTAAGAGAGTTACTCTACTACAGTAATGAAAAAAAACATGTAATGCTAAACCATACCATTCTATAATTAACATTCAAGAAGCTATGCTGAGGAGAATTGATAAATCAACACTAAACAAATGCTACCATCTAAGTTATAGAAGTAAAAATGATCAAGAAATACTAATGTGCAAGCAAAGAAACTAAACTAAAAATGTTTTCACTTTTTTGGGTTTTTAGGAAAAATCAAATATGCAAACTAATTGTTCTTGTGGATATGACAGGTGGATGGAAGGCGTTTTACGATGGCTAGAAGGTTTATGGAGTTTTTGGATGGTGTCGAGGGGTCCTAAGAGGCTTTTTGTGACTTCATATAGGTTTCCCATCAATTCAGCGTCAAAACAACCGGCTTAAGGAAAACCTACATGATGATGCTATAAGAATTAAAGGAAACCTATAGGATACAACCGAAAGCTAATTCTGAGGCATTATAGTCATTAAGAAGATTGGGAAAGCTATGTGATGGGTGCAATGGAGTGTTAGAAGGTCTAGGATCACTTAGGAGTCATTATCCAAGATAAGAGATGGCTAGATTCACTCAATGTATCTAGGGGAATTTCAATGAAAAATGATGAAAAACTAGTGAGGGTGATGGTGGAACAAGGGATGGCTAAGTTGGATGAACTGGAAGGCGGCTGCTAGTTATGAAGTCTTGGTCCCCTCCTAAGGTACCTTCTCTACATAAAACATGTGCATCTTGCAAAACGAACTATGCAACAAGATACATTTTTCATAAACCAAAAAAGCATGAATCTACTACCTATATTATGCATGAAGAAAGTTGTTGAAGGAAATGAAAGCATGAGTGGGACCTTATTACAGAAATGGAGATGGAAAAGGATGAAAATGAAATCTTCCTTGCAACATTAACCAACTACTGAACGAAAGACACTAAACTCCAAATCTCATAAAGGAACTAGAAACATGTGTTTTTCAGGTTGTTTAAGGGTCCCTTACTCAAGCCATTGTCCTAGAGGATGGAAGTGAGGATGAGACCCCTGTGGACAACCTTGTGGTGATACTTTTCTCCTTGCTAACCTACTACTTGAAATAAGACACAAATGGAAGCAAACTATCAGATAACGAAACAGATCTACACAAGCTGTACTAAAAATGCATCTACTAAACAATCTAACAACTAAGATATGAGTCTACACTAAGAATACATCTGCAATAAATAGGAGCCTTGGTGGCTATGATTGGGCTCTAACCCAAGAGATTAAGCCCTCTAAATTAACTCAATGTCGGCTCAAAACAAAACTCATTCTTATAATCAAAACAATAGATTACATCAAAAAAATGTCACAAGTATTGTAGCTTGAAAATGGAGTAGAGAATTATAATAAAAATCTGAATCCTACTGAGGTCCTAGTCCTCTCTACATATACATCTAAATTCTCCAATGACATCCTTAAAATTAGGGAGCCTCGGCTCCAAAACATGAGATAAATTGGTTCTTTGCCTTTCACTTTCTTGGTTGCCTTCTAGTTCTCATGATTTGGCTATCTACACTCCGAGCTGATGGAAGAATATTCTAATGCATGGGTAGTAAATGAGGAGGGTTTACCTCCTATAATGCCTCTCTGTTGTCCCAATCAAGTTTTGACCTTTGTCTTTGCCAAGATTCCTTGCTTTTCTCCTTTAATGCATTAAATGCACATTAGATGACAAAGAAAAATATCCAACTCTAACTCATCTCATAAACAAAATATAATAGAAATTATGCAATAAGTTATGAGAATCATTGGTTTGACTAAACTAGGAGGTGAATTAAGGGTCATCTAATTGCCTAATGATGAGGCTCATCACATGGCACTACTTCTAGTTGGCATTGCCTCTATCTAATATATCATGGACTTGCTGGTGGATGTGTTTAATGTGCTCAATGAAGTTGTTAGCCCTTTTGGCTTCAGACTAGACATGAGCCAAATCTTCCTAATTGGATACAAATGGTATGGTCACATCAATGGGACATACTGGTTGAAATCCTAGCCCTACATGAAAGAGGTTCTTGCATGCTCAGCTATGGAGAGTTCTATTGTAGTTGTGTTGGACATAAGGGAGACTTTCATCCCTCATGTGTGGATGCTTCGATTTGCACATGAAAAAAATATGTACGATCATCCTATTGAAAACCTCTGTTTCACCATAATATTGGGGATGGAAAGTCATGGACTTACTAGGTTTTGTATCCAACATCGATGAGAGACTAGACCAAAATTCACTCAAGAATTTGTTATCCTGATTTGGGAAAATGGGCTATGGGATCCCAAATCATACCCACACTTTCTCAAATAAGAGCTTAGCAATGGGCTTTGCTATGGTACTCTTCTTGTAGACTGTCATGATGGCCATCTTGGAGAATCTATTGATGACCATGAAAATGCAATCATTTTCATGCTTAGTAGAAGCAAGGCCAGACATGTAATCCATGAAGACAAAATCTCAAGGCTGACTAGGAGTAGGTAGAGGAGTATATAAGCCTTTCTTCTTGATGGTTGGTTTGTCAATGGCATATTTGTGTAGGATATAATGTAATTCCCAACATACTCATGAAGTTTTGGCGAATAAAAATACCTTTTCAATACCACCATTATTTTCTCTATTCTGAAATCTCAAGTGACCTGATGATAGTGCACCTCCAAAATCATCTTGGAATTCTCACTTGAAGCAACAAACATGTGTCCCAAGTGGCATAATAATGCATCTTGAAGGTGAAAATTTGGAACTCGCTTCCCTTCTAGGAGTGTCTAGTAGCTTCTACTAAATTCTAGATCACACTCTTAAAGATGTGCCCATGCCGAAGTCTCGTTCCCACATGAGTAGAGCATAGTCATTAGTGCCATGACTGGTGGTCAACTAAGGCAATCAACAACATTATTGTTGCTTCCCTTCTTATACTCAATTTTTAAATGAAACTGTTTCAGTTAGCTGGACCATTTGTAATGGAAATCGTTATGTAACTTCCCTTGTTCCCGTATGAGCTACAGGGATCAGTGGTGTGTGTGGATGACCATTTCCTTCCCTAGAATTTACTGCTTGCACGGATCATAGGCTTGCACAATGGAATACATTTCTTTGTTGTAAGTGGGATACTTTTAGATTATGTCTGAATGTCTCACACTAGGTTAAGCTACTAGATGCCCATGCTAAATAAGGACCACACAAATAGCATAGTCCAAGGCATGTGTCTCAATCCCAAATGGTTATTACAAGTCTAGTAATGTGTATTAATGTAGAGCATAGGTGATTCTTCAACTCATAAAATGTCTGCATAGGGATCTCTTAAACCCTCCACTTTCATGTCTTCGGCCATGGGAGGTCATTGGGGCTTGTGAGGCTGATTTCACAATGGTTCAACCAGATCGAGCCCTAATTCCTTATACCCTGACCTTGTTGGGGAAATGCAATGAAATGTTGGGTTGTGTTATATTGTTTCCACATGTATCCACCCTTGATAACCGGGGTGTTAGAGGGGGGGCAGAGCTCCCCATTCATTGCACAGCGAGGGGGGTCATTGGGGGGTGGGTAGCCCTCCTCTATGAGTTCTATGGTAATGCCCTAGGGAATTTTTTTTTAGACCATATATTAAGTAGGGAGACATACCTATGGTTTTGTGGATGGTTTTCACACATGGTTTTGGTTGCGATGGTTTTCAGTCCACGGTATTGCATCCTTCGACATGTATAAATAGGTATTGTAACATTGAAAGAAACATAATCAAAAATCAATCTGGTAGTCCCGGTTTTGGGATCTAGGCGAAAATCTTAGAGTATATTTTTTTTATGTGTTATGCTGTCTCCTTTGTTTATTTTATATTTTTTATAATTCATATGCAAGTAATTTCTCTACACGTTTAAAACGTACAGTTGGTATGTGAGATAGATTTGGCTTCAAGGGGGCAACTTTGTTGTTGAGGGGTTTTTCTCAGGCCTGTGGTATACCCTATTCAATAGGGAGATATACGGGATCGATCTTGGTGGTGAAAGAAGATGGTGAGTAGTTGAAAGATAGAGATCGATAAATTTAATGGTCATATTTTTGAGTTGTGGAAACTCAAGATGGATGATCTATTGGTGGAAAAATATCAATGTATTGTGGTAGATACGAGTACTAAACCAATGGGTATGCCTGATGAAGAATGGAAGAAGTTGGATCGAAAGGCAAAGAGCACAATACTATTGTGTATCTCATATTCGGGATTGCTGAATGTATCAGGGGAAGCTATGATGAAGGCTTTGTGGATCAAGTTAGGGATTTTGTACCAATCTACGTCTCCCATGAATAAATGTTTCCTATGGAAAACGCTATATAAACTAAGGATGAAAGATGGACACTTGGTGACATAACATCTAAATGTATTTAATAGTGTGTTAAGTCAGTTATTATATGTTGATATCAAAATTTCAGATGAAGATAAGTGCATCAGTTTGTAGTGTTCTCTACCAGATTTGTGGGATAGTCTGGTTATTGGAATAGGTAGCAATGGAATTTCCTTTTAATTTAATGAAATAGTCTCATCCTTGCTAACAGAGGAGATGAGATGGAAAAATATGGAGATCCAGAATGGTGATTCTCTTTCTATACGAGGATGGTCCCAGAACACAAACAAAAATAAGTCATCAAGTGGGAGATCTAAATCCAGAGGGAGATCTAAATATCCAAGACAACTTATAAATGTGGTGCACTAGAAATTTGGAAAGGAAGGGCACGACAAAATGCACCGTAAATATAAATCATCTAACAAAGGAAAGGGATCTGATTATGCTACTTTTGCAGAGGCAAAAGCCACCTCAAATGAAGGTGGGGAGGTATACTTGGCTTCTTCAATTACACATGTAGAGCATGAGGCATATTTGATTGACTTAGGTGCATCCTTTCACTTCACTCCCAATAGAAAGTGGTTCTAAAAGTATGAGAAATATGATGGTGGTGATGTCTTCTTGGGGCATGACAGGAAGGATAGAATCATTGGTCGTGGAAAAGTTAAGTTGAAGTTGCAAGGTGGAAGGATTAGAACACTTTCAGGTGTTCTGCATATTCCTGCATTAGCTAAAAATCTAATTTTTGTAAGCAAGCTAGATGATGCAAGTACTAAAATAGTTTTCAAGAAAGATACCTGCAAGATGGTTCAGACCACACTGGTATTGATTTGGGAAGTTCTGATTAGATCTTTGTACAAGCTGCAAGGTAGGAATGTTATTGATGGCTGTAACATTTTTGTGGTTCCTGAAAGTGGAGAAAGAAATCTAGTGGTCTCTCGAGAAGAGACCATACTATGGCATAAAAGGCTTGGACATATTAGAGAGAAGGGCCTTCAAATACTACATGATAAAGTTATTGTAGAACGTATGACAAATAGTTATCTAGATTTTGATTTCTGTGAAAATTGTGTATATGGGAAGCAAAATCGGGTGAGCTTCCCCTCTGGTGGTAAGAGGGCGAAACAGATATTAGAGCTTGTGCACAGTGACTTTTTTGGAATTGTGAAGGTTCCATCACTAGGTAATTATGTGTACTATGTATCATTTATAAATGACTTCTCAAGGAATACATGGATATATTTCCTCAAGAAGAAATCAAAAGTCTTTGACATGTTTAAAGAATTTAAGGTTGTGGTGGAAAACCAGACAGAGAAGAAGATAAAGGTGATGAGGATAGATAAGAATGGAGAGTTCTATAGCAAGGAATTTTAAGAATTTTGTAAGAAGCGTGGTATAGCACGATAGGAGACTACTCCATACACACTTAAGAAAAATGGAGTTGCAGAAAGAATGAACAAGACGTTGATGGAAAGTGAAATAACCATGCTGAGTGGTGTCGTGTTAGGACAAGAATTTTTGGCAGAGGTATTGGAGACAACATGTTACATGGTCAATAGCTCGCATTCATCAGTTTTGGAGTATAAGCCTCCATAAGAGGTATGGATTGGTAAGAAGCCCTCTCTTTCACATCTGAGGGTATTTGGATTTGATGCATATGTACATGTTCCAAAGGAGAAAAGAAAAAGTTTGGATAGTAAATTTGAAAAGTTCATCTTTATTGGGTATAAGGATGGTTTAAAGGGTTATAAGCTTCGACACCCAACAACAAGGACGGTTGTGTACAACCAAGATGTGGGGTTGAGAGAGGTGAAAAATGTTATTAAACATGAAGTCTCATCAGAGGAACCTAAGAAGATAGATTTTGAGCTAAAGGAGGAAGAATCAGACTTTACAATAGAAGAGGAATTAGAAGATGAAGGGCCACAAACTCTAGTTGTGAAAATATCAGTTCGAGAGAAAAGGTAGCCAGAAAGTTATAGTCCATCTGCTTTCTATTCAAATTTTGCTTTATCTATTACTAATGATGATCCTAGAACTATAAAGGAAGTAGTAGATTCAGAGGATGGAAAACTTTGGAAAGAGGCAATGGTTGATGAAATGGCATCTTTACAAAAGAATGACGCTTAGGGTCTGTTGGAGTCGCCGCTTGGAATGAAACCCATTGGCATCAAATGGGTATTCAAGAAGAAGATAAATGTAGAAGGAAAGGTGGAGAAATACAAAGCTTCATTGATATGAAATGGTTATTACTAGTTGTCTAGACTTGATTTTGGTGATATTTTATCTCCTATTGCCAAGGTAGCTTCTATTAAATTACTTTTACCTATTGTTGTTGCTTTTGATTTTGAGGTAAAACAGATGGATGTGAAGACAACATTTCTTCACAGGGGTTAGGAAGAGGAGATATACATGAAGCAACCTGAAGGTTTTGTGGTGAATGGTAAGAAATAACTGGTATGAAAGTTAAGGAAGTCTTTGTATGGGCTGAAATAGTCACCAAGGATGTGGTATTAGAAATTTGATACATATATACGAGGACTTGACTTCACCAGAAGCAAAGAAGATCATTGTGTGTATTTTAAATTAATTGGTTACCATCATATTTATTTGGTCTCGTATGTTGAGGAGTTGTTGTTGGTTGGAAAGGAAAAATAAATTATCCAGGATTTGAAGACCCAATTGTCCTCCAAATTCGACATGAAAGATCTTGGTGCTGCAAACTATATTTTGGGCCTAGAAATTAAAATGGATCAGGTAAAGAGGAAGCTCTTTTTAAACTAGAGGAAGTATGTCGACGCAATATTGGAGAGGTTTAATATGTAGGATAGTAAACCAGTGAAGGTTATTATTCCTATAGGTATAAGGCTTTTTGTTGAACAATGTCCAAAGACACAAGAAGATGAAGAGGACATGTCCTGTGTTCCATGTGCAAGTGCATTCGATAGCTTGACGTATGCGATGGTCTATACTAGATGATAAATTTCACATGTAGTCAGAGTATTCAGTAGGTTTATGTCAAAACCAGGGAAGGAGCATTTGACAATAATGAAGTGGGTTTTCAGGTATTTGTGTGACACTAATGATTATGGTTTGTGCAACCAAGGAAGACTAGGATTTGACAGAGTTTTGGATATCCCTAGCTTTGTTGATGCAGACTAGGCTAGAGAACTGGATGAGAGAAGATATACAAGTTGGTATGTGTTTAACCTATTTTGAGGTGTAGTCAGTTGGATGAGTAAGAAACAATCTATAGTGGCATTATCAACTACATAGGGAGAATACCAGGAAGCCACTCATGCAAGCAAGGAAGTAGTTTGGTTGCAGAGATTGTGTTCAAGTATGGGGTTAGTAGAGGGAGCTATAAGGATATATTGTGACAAAAAAAGTTCAATTTTCTTGGCAAAGAACCCTGCTTACCATTCAAAGAGAAAGCACATTGATGTTCAGTATCAATTTGTGAGGGATATGATAGAAGACAAAAAGGTGTTGCTGGTAAAAGTGGACACTTTGAAGAAAAATGTAGATGCATTGACAAAATTTGTTAGCTCTGAGAAGTTCTCTTGGTGTAGAGAAAAAATGGGCATTGCAAGGCTAGAGAAATGACTAAGCTCTATTGTAGAAAGAAAAAGACAAGTGGGAGAATGTTGGGTTGTGTTATATTCTTTCCATGACTATCTACCCTAGTTAATAGGGGGATTAGAGGGGTGGCAGAGCCCTCCCTTTGTTGCATAGTAGGGGTGTCACAGGGGGTCTGAGTGGGGTGCGGATCCCCACTCTATGGGGTCTGGGGCATCGCCCTAAGGAAATTTTTTTGGACCCTATATTAGGTAGGCAAACCTACCTATTCTTTTGTGTATGGCTTTCACACATGGCTTTGGGCGCAATGGCTTTCGTTCCATGGTACTGAATGCTTAAGCATGTATAAATATGTATTATAACATTGAAAGGAACATAATGAAAAAGCAATATAGTAGTCCCGATTTTATGATCTAGGGGAAAATATCTGTGTATATTTGTTTTATGTGTTATTCTCTTGCCTTTGCTTAGTTTCTATTTTTTAGAATTCATATGCTGGTAATTTCTGTATGGGGTTATAACCTACATAAAAAACGAAGAAAGAGAATACTACTCTGATACCACTAATCCAAACTTAAAACATGAATGAAAGAAATTATAGATATAATCATAAATATATAGATGCAATGGAAAAACATGTGATTTGATTAATAGAAAAATATTGAACTATGCATACAAACATAATGGAAATAAGATAGCTTGAGTGATGGTAGCTTATCTATGAGAAGAAATGTGGCAGCTACATACCAACATTACTATCTTACATTGAGGTTCAATGGCCTATTTATTATTGACAAACATGAGAAAACCCTAAACAACCAAAACCCTAAACCCACGAGACGTAACGCGAAAATTGTGTAAGCCCCGTTGGGGATAATTGGGCAGCCAACTTCTAGAGGTCATACCTTGCTCATATTATCTTTGTTTCATGTGTATGATACCTTGTTATAAATGTATCTATGAGTACTACAGGTTTTCTTGTAAGCCCTTTCCTCTGGTTTTGAGCATATAGTGGACCTCAAAAAAATGCCGTTTAGGGGGTCAAAACTGCTCTGCAAGTTCAAGACTCGAAGAACTAGTGGAAATAGTAAATGGTTAAGTAAACAAGGAAATAGATGAAATTGACTAGAGGGTCTAAGTGGAATAGGTGGGTATCCACCAATAGCCACCTAGATCAGCATAATTCCTAAATCAATTTGCAGTCGTAGCAAGAGATAGCCAAAGTTTATTCCAACCATTACATTATGTGCTGAGTGAGGTGTGGATGTGTGATTTGGAGTAGTGTTTTGAGGATATTTTGTTATAACTTTTGTGGAGATTCTTGTGTGGAGGTTTTGATGGAAACTTGTGTTGCAAATATTGATTGAGATTTGATGGTATGTTTCTGCAGTGCTCATGTTGAACAAGTTTTCAAAGTATAGTCTTAAAATATATCAAAGGAGGATCACATGGAGGAAATGAAGGCATGGAGGATTTGAGTATACAATGATTGGTACACTGAGTAGATCGAATAGATTTCTCCATCCAATTTTTGTTGGATAGTTTGGAAGAAACTAGGCGAGGCTCATTGGTCATGGTGGTGACCAGTAGATCGGAGTTTGTAGATGTGAATGTTTAGTTCATGAGTAATTGAGCGAGGATCGTTGATCGTGGTGGACTTTAATGGATGGAAATTCGTAGATCTATGAGAGAAATAATTTCCACTCTGATAGTGCCAGCATAGTGTGAAATAAGTCAAGTCTTCCAACTCATGGGAGTGAACTAGTCCATGTATAATTTGTTCCACACTTAATAAAAGAATTGAGAAGCATAACAACAACATGGTGGTTTTTTTTACTACGATGGTTTCTCCACCAAAAGAAATTGCATTCATTGTTTGATTTATTTCATGATTTCTGATATATGTTTTACATACTAATCTCTAATTATGTGTTTCATTTTATGCATGTTAAATATTAAATAATTGGAGAAAGTTTTCAAAACTACCACACTACTGATCACCCCCCCCCCCATTTGAGTAGCGATATATTTTCCAACACCACATTGGTAGCTTGTAAACAAGGTACACCTGTAATTTTGTTCAGTTCCTATCTCAAAAAGTCAAACTAGCAATTTGATAAGATTATCATGTGTAAACATGTCACATACGGTTAGCTCGAAGCAAAACCATCATAGATGAAATCATGAACAACGTGAATCATCGTAAACTAGAACCATAGATCACATGTAATCATCATAAATTAAAAGCATAGATCACATGCATAATAAAACCGAAATAAAATACTAATACTTATCTTTTAATTGCTCCTTTTCATATGCACAATGGATCAGTGGCCACACTCGACAAACACCCAATGCCTTCTCTTCAACCATGCACACATATACATTGTTTAAACCACACACATACAATTGCATGTGACATACACCACTGTACAATATATGCACCTGCATTCTACATACAACATTTATCCAAAAGGATCCTAAAAGGCCAATTTTTCAAAGTCCTCAAAACATAGCTAAACCCATCTTAAATTGAAGAGGTCGTTGTTCATAATCCAAAAGTGTGAGCGACACCTCAATTTGACATCATATGAACAATGTGTCGCCCGCTGATGTTATTTGGAAACAACTAAATTTTTGGCACGCAAGACCCAGAAGTGACACTTGGCATGTTGATATCTGTAGTACACATGCCAATGTTAGTCATATTGGTGATGACATCTGTAGGGTGACATGATCGTACATACAGAGGAGAGCCAATTGGGTGAATACATGTGGCAGGTGATGTTAGCATGACATTAGCAGCTGAGTCATGCTTAGGGACCAATCAGAGCATGCCATGTTGCACCGAGTCAACATTGTTGGTTTTTCCTATGGAGGTGACAAATTACACTATTCTCACCATTGGTAGGGACCAATTTGGCACATGTTTAAAATGTTGAGTTACCGCTAAGAAAATGACAGGAAATCGGGTCAGTTTAAACTATTTTATATTAAATTTTAAAAACATCGAGCCACTAGCCCATGAGTGATCAAACCCAGCCAACCCAACCAACAACCATTGGCTATGAACATAATATAATATATAAATATATAATATATATATAATAAATATAATTATAATATATATATATATATATATATATAATATATATATATATATATATATAATATAATATATATAAAAGATATATATAATATTATATATATATATATATAATATATAGATATAATTATATATATATATATATGTATGTAATATATAGTATATATATTATATTAATAGATCATTGGAAAGTGTTGAACCCACTTGGTGGGACCATTGGCCAGACCACTGACGCTAGTGGAAACCTAACCCTCATTCAATAAATAATAAAATAGTGAAAAGTTACCATGCAAGAGAATCAGCACTGGGTCTCTCGAGTGAAATTTTAGGTTGGCACCCTTGTGCCAAGTGGAGGTCCTTCATAGGTCCATCCACCCCACATTATAAATTCTTCAAAATCCAAGTCGAAAGGGAGAGTGAAATTCAACCAACAATGAAGTTGTATGCCTATAGAACCCAAAATCAGAATCACGCCCTCTTGGGCATTCTTTTCAAGATATATTCCCTTGGAATCTTAGTGGAATATTCTACAAAGAATCTTGAAGGGAGTCTCAAATATTTCTTAGAGTTCTCATGGTCACAACAAAAAATAGGGCCCACTTTATAGTCAATTTTCATGGTATTTCTCTAGAAATCTAACTGTGTAGTCTGTTTCTTCAACAAAGGTATGCATTTTTAGGATATCCCCAGAAGTGGAGGTATAAGGTGTCATTTTGAAATTTCATTTAATTTTCTCTCACTAATAATTAATGAATGAGTCGTTGCCATACTGAGCAAGGCCTGTATATGTATCCCACCTTGGGTGAAATTCATTATCAACTTGTTTGTGTTCCTTTATTCTTATTGTTACATTTGATTTATGCCTCTTTTATGTGTATGTTTAACTTGGTTACATGATCTTTTAAATGAATTTTGTATGCATCCTTGAAGTAAAATATTTAGATCAAGTTTGGTATAAGAGCATGTATTCATGATGCGAGTTGCATGAGTGAATGCTAACCAGGAACAAGCCCAAAAGAGGTGAAGGAAAACTCAAATACTTAGATCCTAAAGTGAGGCATAAAGTACGAAAACAAAAAATGGTAGATGAGAAAGCTCGAAGGGAGGAAGAGTGAAATTATCGCAACATATTCTTCACCATGGTAGAGAAAGTGGATAAATTGTTTGCAAAAAATGAGAAGACAATAAAGCGTAGTAAGAAAAAGTCAGATGATCATGCCTTGGTAAATCAAGGTGCAGGAGAGCCTTTTGAACCTCCCTCTCCGTCTTCTAGTGAAATTGCTTCATCTCCCTCTTCTCACCATTTTAACAAGAATCATAAGAATGCATCTAAAAGCCATTTTTTAAGCTACCCCGCCAACTAGATTACTGAACCAACGAATGACCAAAGACTATGCACATATTATAATATTTATATTAATAGACCACCCACAGGAGTTAAACCTAGTTTTGGGGCCATAGGCTAGACTATCGACACTAGTGGAATGTGAAAGCACATTTAACTAAAAGCAATAGTGACCACTTGCCGCATGGGAGAATCGACCCCATGTCTCTCCTGTGTAATTTCGGGCGAGCAACATTGTACCAAGTGGAGGACCATGAAAGGTCAACCTGACCTACATTATACATTCTTCAAACATCAATCCCAATGGGATAATAGAATTTGGTTGTCGGTGGATATGTGTGCTTGTGGAACCCAAAATTGGAATGGCATCCCCTTGGCCATCCATGGGAGTGGTGGTATAAGGTGTCACTTTAAAATAGTATGTAATCTTATTTCGTTTCCAATTAATGAAAGAGTCCTCTTCACATTCATCAAAGCCCAGAGACATAGCCCACACCTAGTGAACTATATTATCAACATCTTTTTGTTCCTTTATTCTCACGGTTTCATTTTACTTCTACTTCTTTTATGTGTACATTTCACTTGGTGACATTCTATTTTAAATGCAATTCTATATGCATCCTTGATGTAAAATATCTTGATAAAACACATATGCCCACAACTGATGTACATCACAACACATAAACCTATACTTGTTGTACAACACAACATAATACATATACATACATAGAGTACAATGCAACAAAAACACATGTCAGGATACCACAATTGGCCAATGCACATACACTGTACCACACAAACAGAAAACAAAATCTACAAAAAGCACACAATACAACATGTGCAATCACTACATGTATGACATGCACAGAATACTACATGTACAACAATACCACATGTACAACATGTACACAACGTTGATTTTTGTAGCTTGGTAGGTACTCCAAGACTTAAGGATCGATTTTTTTTCAAACCTAAGCTTTTGTTTTTTCAACCATCGATGTTTGTTCCAAAAATTTGACGATATTGTGACATGTGATGGATAAGGATTATAGTAGATGAGAAGATGAATCCAATGCATCATGAATCATTTAAGTCCAAGTTCTTGTTGTTGAGATATGAATTTTCGAAGATATGATGGGTTAATTTGTTTAATTAGGCAAGTCACCTTGATATCAAAGTGGTGCGCAAAGGAAATTTTGTTTGGTGTGACTTGATGTATATAAATATAGGTCAAGTATGAGGACATTTGAGACAATCCTAAGTGAAATCACGCATGGTTTAGCTCTATGATTTGGATAGCATGTAAGAGATGTAGGTTTTATCCCCATACAGAAATTACCTACATAAGAATTCTAAATCATAGAAAAATAAACAATGGGAGAGCATAACACATAAAAACACATATGCATAGAGATTTCCCCTGGATCCCAAAACTGGGACTACCAACTTGATTTTTCATTATATTCCTTCCAATGTTACAATACATATTTATACATGCTGAAGCATCTAATACCATGGACCAAAAACCATCACGTCCAATACCATGGACCGAAAACCATCGCGTCGAAAAAAAATGTATGAAAATCATGCACAAAACCATAGGTGGGTCCGCCCAACCTAACATAGGGTCCAAAACAAAAATTTTCTGGGGCACTACCCCGGACCCCATAAAGTGGGTTATGAATACCCCTCAAACCCCCCTGTTAACTATGTCGAAAGAATATAACACAACCCAACAATCTCCCACTTGTTGTTTTCTTTCGACAGGGGGCCACAGGAGAGCTTAGTCATTTTTCCAGCCCTAAAACGCCCATTGTTTCCCTACACCAAGAGAACTTCTTAGAGCTCACAGATTTTGTCAATGTGTCTGCAGTATTATTCAAAGTGTCCACCTTTACCAGCAACACCTTTTTATCTTCTATCATATCCCTCAAAAAGTGATATTTAACATCAATGTGCTTTGTCTTTGAATGATAAGAAAGGTTCTTTTCCAAGAAAATTGCATTTTGGTTGTCACAGTCTATCCTTATATCTCCCTGTACTAACCCCATACTTGAACACAATCTCTGCAACCAAACTGCTTCCTTGCTTGCATGAGTGGTTGCCATG
>APFE030722815.1:0-13658 GCA_000404065.3 Pinus taeda
TTCTCATGAGGTTTTGTTTGTAATCCCAACTTCTTTACAATTGTTTCAGAAATCAAATTTACTTGTGATCCATTATCAAACAAAGTATCAATCTTATTGTGCTTGGAAATTACTCTAATACGAAAAATCTCATTTCTTTCCCTCTCATTACTTTCATTATCAACAGATTGTGCAAAATTACTTGTGGATGCTTTAGAATCTTTACCTTTAATACTTGTGGTTGTAACTGTTGTTTCATCGCCTAAATCTGATCCCAAGTCCTGCTAAATAGCTACAGCATTCTGTTTCTTCTTTCCACCGAACTTCTTAGGTTTCCGTTCTAGATGCAAAAACCAACAGTGTGCCTCATCGTGTCCTTCTTTCTTGTAATGAGTGCATGAAGGTTTATCCTTCTTTATAGTATTTGCTTTCCTCTCCTTCCATTTCAGTGTCTTCTTTTCCTTATTCTTTCTTACATAATATTTAGATGATCCCCCAACCTCTGGGTTTACACTCTTACCTCTAGCTTCTAGATGTGTGAACTGATACATCATCTAAGCTAGTGGGATTAAACATGAGAATAGTATGCTTTAAATAGCTATGGAGACCACCTATATACTTCAATAAAGTCTAAGGTGAATCTAATGATATACCTAGAGTTAAATCTCTCTTTTTGAATTCCTGAGTATAACTTTGTACACTTTGACTCTTCAACTAGCGAAGAGTTTGCCAACTCATCATTGCTTGCTACATGTAAGCTAAAGGATAGAATTGCTTTTTGATATCAGAAACAAATTCATTCCATGTAGAAATGATTTTACCATGTTTTTGCAGATCAGGTTGTGTCTTGCCTTCCCACCATACTAGTGCAGTTCCTCCAAGTCAAAGGCTAGCCAGCTGAATCTTCTTCCTTTCTGAATCAACGTTCTGTACCCTACAATATACAACAATTTATCTTATCCAATTATCTAGCTTCGGTGCATTGAGTTCTCCATCATAAATTGGCAAATCAAATTTCACATCTAATTTGATTAAGGAAGTTTTCTTCTTCTTCTTAGAAGAGCTAGAAGATGACGAGGATGATGAAGGTGATGATGGAGGAGATGGTGGAGGAGGCATTTCCCCTTTCCTTTTGCCTTCTGGAGGGGCAACTAGAAAAGATTCCTGTGCTCTTTTGTCTGGTTTAGGTGTTGAAGTGCTTTCACCTTGACCCTTCTTAAATTCCAGATACATCTCTTCCACCATGGCTTGCAGTGCCTTAAAACTTTCTATAAATTTAGATTCTGATCCAAATGGAGTTTCTTCTGTCATTCTCCTCTGATAATAGACTCTTCCAATCTCTGGATTAGCCTCAACAAGTTCTCCTTCTCCTAGTCTAAGCTTTAATCTAGTTAGCATTCAAAATCCAACACAAGCTTGTCTAACCTTAACAAAACCAAAACTAAATGCTCTGATACCACTTGTTCCGAAATGGATACCAAATCAAGAAGAAAAGGTATTACAAAATCATGTGCATGAATGCCTATATTATTTAGTGCAATGAATCGAAAATATTGTGAACAATACAGACATTTAACAATTGGAAAACATAACAATTCAACACATCAACACAGTAAATAATCAAGTAGTTCACCAGACTTTCCTGGCTACATCTCTTGGTCTAGCTTTTAGTTTCGACCTCTATATTATGTTTCCAAGAACATATTATTACAAGTGTGAGCTCAATCTGACTCTCACCACAACAGTGACAAAAACAACAGGGATTTACTTGAAATCCTCAAGTCTAAAAGAGTACACAACCGCTTCCTCTTACTCTCTGTCTTCTGCTTTCTCTTTCGCTCCCCTCTGCCTCTTTTGTCTGCCATAGAGTGGTTTTTAGGCCTCTCGGCCTTATCTGTTCACCTCCCTTTTCGTTGTGGACACATTTTGTTAAAAACGCTTAAGGCACAAGAACAGTTTCTTTTTAGAAACGAAAGGATCGATAGGCGCAGTGAAACCGACCGTTCGGTCTTCCTCCGCACAATTCCCCAATATAACACATATTTGGTCTTTATATGATACTAATGAAAATACATTGAAAACAAATGAAAAACCCAACTGCAAGATTAAAGCTGGACTTCAAATGGTATAAAGTCCACCCTATAATCCTCTCGGGTCCGCCTTTTATTGTTATCGCAAGCCCACCATTGATCTGTCTTCAATCTGATGGTTCATATCCAACCCAAAACATCAAGTAGTCCGCTCGATCTCCACCGTTGATCCACGATCTCCTAATCCAACGGCTGACAGCCATTTCGGGTGGCCTACGTGCATAGAGATTACCCGCCCGAAAAAGCGGTTTTCTCTCTCCTGTGGTGTGCTATGTGTGGACCAATGTATGGGATCGGGCGGAGCCTCTCCAATACCACTTACCGCCTGAAGTCCGCTCGAAATACCGTTTACCACGGAACTCAAATTATATGAAGCCGTATTTATAAACCTTTCGGGTCTGCCATTCTATCGCAATATCTCATTGCATGTAGCCAAACATCAATACACAGGGAAATACAAAGAAATCCGCAAAACCGAACTTCAAATATATTTAAATCGCATCCATAATCCCTATCGGGTCCGACCTTTATCACATGTCGCAAGGCCCGCTGTCCTCTTGGCATCACCCCTTTGTTATATTGTGATGCGATATTGCGATGTGATAAGTCGCAATTGCATATCGCTTGTGTCTATGGCCTGCGGTAAGTCCTTCCCTTTTAAATTTGTGATGTGATATACGTGGTCTCCACTGTTGATCTATGCGCCCATTCTACGGTTCATGCTATATCGTTGGATCACAGTCGCAACTCACTTAGGGTTACCGCTGATATGCCCCGCTGACCTCTGCCGATGCGATATCGCCGATTTTAACTGGACTGTTGATTGGCCCGATCCGATTGCTCCTGTGCAATGCCATTTGAACCTCTGCTTAGCTTTGTTTCCGCCAATTCTTAGTGTTTTTCCATGCGATAGCATTTTCCGATATTTGAAGACTTAGAGTTTTAATGGGTTTAAGATCCATTTTGGATCAATTAATTACAGGATACGAATGCCATGGAAGCAATGTTGTTAGATGCATTCCAGAATGATGAGCTAGGGGATGATGCTCATGTCACTGATACCTTATTCGAAAGCCTGAAATTTGCTTCCACCACCCCTCTCTTTGGACCTGGAAGCCAGTCAAATTCTACTCAGCTGGGCCCAATGATGTTAATATACAACTTGAAAGCAAAGTTTAGCATTTCGAATGCATGTTTATCAACAATATTAAGGTAGTTGACCTGCATGACTGATCATATCCCTTATATTTTGAGAAATCTTGTCATACAATCAACATTAAAAATGGTAGATTTTATGAAAGTTGAATATTGACATTGTACATTTTTATTGCCCACCAACTTTAGGTTATTCAAGGATAAGGTTCTTCCAAGTGATAATGACTTATTGGGTAGCTACGAAGAGGCAAATTAGTTGTTAAAAATGTTGGGTGTTGAGTACATATCATATCATGCATGTCTAAATTATTGTCTTCTATATAGAGGAGAATATGCAAACAAGGAGATATGTTTGAAAGTGGGCATGATAGGTACCGTAAATGATTTTTTTTAGTAAATCACATGGTCCTCCTCATAATATATTGAGGCACGTGCCTTTACTCCCAATGTTTTAAAGGAAAGGATATTTCATTGCAACAAAATAGCTATGTTGCAGGGATGGCACGCCTAACACATAAGTGAGTCATGAGTTATGTGAATCCCAACAGATTTAATGGCCATGAAGTATATAAAGGATACATGGCTTGAAAAATGCAAGGATGAAGTACGAAGTCTACAATTCAACATAGCCATGGATGGTGTCAACCCATATTCCCTCCAAAAAACCAACTATTATGTTTGGACTGTAGTAGTGATCAATAACAATATCCCCCCATGGTTGTTTGTGAAGAATGAACGTCTTATGTTGGCTCTCATAGTCACTGGTAGAAGAATGCCTACTTACAACCATTGGTAGATGAATTAAAGGAATTATGGGAATGGATACATGTATACGGTGTGTCAATACTATTCGTAACAAAGAGGAGTTTTACGTTGTATGGCATATGTGCTTACACCATAAATGATTATCCAAGATTAGGAGTTTCCTCTGGTAAATTACATGTTTGTTGATTTGTTTATATATGTAACAATATTGTTTTGCATATTAATTTAATTTGTTCTAATCTTCATGATCGTTAACGTGCCCTGTACTATACAATAATTTTGAAAGTATTGTAATAAAAGGATATCATGGATGTAAATGTTGTGGACCTTCTCTGAAATCTTGGTGGTTTGTCCACCTACGAAAGCCAGTGTATGACTCTATAGGGTATTCCTCTTAGAAGAACACCCTTAAAGAAGAGCAACATCTACTTTCAATGGTAAACTAGAGAGAACCTAAAGGCCTGCAATAATGACACCAGTCAAATAACTTAGAGCGTATGCGAGAGAGAACGAGAAGGAGTTTGCATAAATGTTTGATTCAAATGGGGAGCCTATGTTCGATGATCAAGAATTTTTCGACACTTATGTTGAGTAATTTCCCATTGGGATGAAAAGGAAATATGTATTTTGTGAGTTCCCATATTGGTAGCATCTTAAGATTTCCCACTTACTAGATCTCGTGCATATATTTAAATTGTTTCATCTTCTTTATGGAGCCAAATATCATCGAAAGAAAATGACACTTTGGCTATTAAGTGAGATTTTATTTTTTCAAATCTAAAAAGAAACATTGGCCAAGAGAAGAAACTAGAGGAGAGGTTGGTCCCTCTTGGTCTTTCAAAGAAGGTGGTGTCCCATGGATTTTAAAGAAAGATGATATTTATTTGGCAAAGGAAGTTATAATGGGTGTGAGGGTGCATTCTTTATATGGGTATTCACTACGACGTTGCTGCACTGTGGAAGACCATTTGTTAGGGTTGAAATCGCATGACCATTTGAACCATATAAGAGTATGTATGTCAAAAACATGATCTTATTATTTTTTTTTATTTTTATTTTTTTTATGCAATGGGATAAAATATAATTAACTTTTGTATGTGTTTAGTTTTAGTGTCATTATCCTTTGCTTGTGCGTGGGTGTGTGAACCATGACTTCCCCTAAGACGTATGACATGCCATATGTAAATTATCTACATTTGTATGTTGGATCACATCAAAGGAGATTCATATGGCTAGCATTCCATAGTGGCACCAAGAGATAGATGAGGTTGTTTGTATGTTTGAGAAGGAATTACCAACAAGTTTCATGGACTTGCAGGTTCATCTTCTAATTCACCTAGTAGATGATATTGAATTAGTTGGGGTAGTTTCTTGTCGTTGGATGTTCTTCTTAGAGAGGTACATGAAGAAATTGAAAAGTTTTGTTCGATGAAGGTCAAAACCCGAGGGTTCTATGGCAAGGGGGTACATATCGTATGAGCCTTTATATTATGCTAGTGAGTACATCAAGTTGATTGACAACACACTAGGTGCGGTGATTTGGGATGACGAAATGGATGAATACAAAAGAGAATGGGAGCTTCTCCAAACGAATGGAAAAAGGCACATGATAAAGAGTAAGTGACTTATTATTGGTCAAATTTATACACAACAATTATTCACATTGAAATTCATATTAATGCGTATTTTAATCTCATGCGTACTATATATGTTGTTTTGATTTCATTAGCGAATTCAGAAGTTGAAGCCATCAACAAATTCAATGTTTACAATATGGAAGCGACACAGTCATGGGTCGCATTGTACGAACATAAGAGGAGGAAATGGGAAAGTGATAGGAAAAGATTCAAACAGTTGAATGGTAGAAGCTTGCCTTATCCTAATCATTTAAAAGAAAACATGTCAATGACATGCCCTAACAGTTGCGTTGTTGATAAAGGCAGACAGAAATATGGTGCATTTGGTGGTTACCCCGCGTACTGAAGAGGATGCGCTAGACATGAGGATGGGGTGCAACAACTCAGTAATAATCTCTTTATATACATTTTTTTTCACTGAAACGGTTGTGTTTTATTGATAAAATTCAGGTTAGGCAAAGCCTAGTCAACCATTACATTTCACAGATTTTACATGAGCTCCTTTCCCAGTTAGGAAATAATTGCCATTTTCAAAGCACATGCATTTATGCTGATCATTCCATTTTGTAGAGTACATCCTATGTTTGCTAATCTGTCCGCTTCCTTGTTTAATTCTCTGAGTATGTGGAAAATTTGAATCGAGGAGAAGTCCTTCAGAATTCTGCTCTCTCTTGAAAGTTGTTTGTTTAGCGCTGGATCCTTGAGCCCTTTCTTGCTTATTAATGACTTTATTAACAATTCTGAATCTCCAAAGATTAGGATTTCGCTTGGATTTTCTTTCTCTTTATATACATTTTTAACTTCATAATGCACCGTTGAATTATAATATCTATATTTTATATTTTAATTATGTTCAGATTATTAGACACATGACACTTTGATTTTTGAATATTTTATAGGTGCATTTGTTTGTATCTATGTGGGCAGGTGGACATCATTTTCGCACGGAGGATGTCGATGATGGATGCATGACACAAAACTGTGGAGTGGAAGTCAAGTTCGACCAATCTAATCATGCTATCCATCACGATCAAAATCTAATACATGGGACATTAGGTTACGTTGGAAAGATACAAGAGACCATTCAAGTGGACTTCTCTTCATTCCAATGTGTTATTTTTAAGTGTAAGTGGTGGGACACCTTTGATCGGAATAATGTAAAATAAAAATAAAATAAATAAATAAAATAAATAAAAAAATCGTGATTAGTGCACTGATATCATCAATTCTAGAAAGATGTGGCATGAAGTTAGGGAGCCTTATGCTTTCCCCAAACACTACAACCAGGTGTTTTTTTTATCTAAATGTGTTGGATAAGGATTGGTAGTTCGTATTAAGACAACGAACCTAGATCAAAATATATTTTTGAGAGCAACAGTGTTATCACGACATGCAAGGAAGATAATGAGGGTGATGATAATGAAAAGTGATATGTACTTGTGTTATTTCATCATTTATACTATTGTTGTATGTTTTTGTTTTCTTTATTTCACTAATTATATTGTTTTTTATTCGTCTTGTTGGCATTTTATATAATTAGTAAGATCCATAAACATTTTTACACTTAAAACTAAGTATTTCCAATTGTGTAATTTATAATTTAAAAATTAAAATTTTAACATATTTGTTTAATGTGTTTAAATTTAATTTACGATAGACTTCTTCTATAGGCTTTGGATAGACATCAAAAGATTGTAATTCTAAGCATGAATTATCAATTTATAACTATGTTTTATTAAAATATAAATCTAATTACTCATATTATCTCTTTTCTCAAATGACATTGTCATTATCAATCTAAAAAAAACTCAGAAATTGATAGAAATGGAGAAGGAAAATCATATATGTGTACTAAAAATCCTACTACAACCATTGTCAAAGTTTTTCAATATGGTAAAATAACCTCCCGTATTTTCACTATGCAACATATCTCCATAAATATAAATGCAATTTAAATTATGATGTACAATATCTATGATAATAAGGATTCAAGATGATAATCCTTCTCAAATAAGAAAATGAGAAGAATATAACCAAAATGATAAATTAGGGAATTTGGAAACAACATTGAATATTTATTCTAAATTTAGATATTTATTAGTTTATTAATCAGTTCACATGTTTTTTCTTAAGGTTTGTTTCAAAATTGATATAAATCATGTAATGATAAATCTATGTCGACTTTAACAGTGAAAAAATTGTGTATCAACATGTAAGATTAAATTCTTGACATGAGAGGTAAAGTCATGTTTACTATATTTAAATTCCTTGCAACATTATGTAAACTAAAAGGAGGTCTTATGCATATATAAAACATCGATTACATCTTTTTATGGACCATATATAAGAGAAATAAATGGGTTTACATGGATGCATGAGAGGTTTTAATTTTTTCTTCATGGATAATGGAAGAGTTTTGACTTTTCTTCTTAATGGTAATTATAAATAAAAGTTGAATTAATAAATATTTTATGACTAAAAATTAAATGATAAAATAATGTGATGGTGATTAAGAGGCATTTGTTTGACTTTGTTTGACTTTCTAATAAACTTGGTGATGCATTTTTCTTTCCTATTTTGATTACGTGAAATAAATATCTATTTTTATGCATTTATAAGTAAATTATTTCAAGTAGACATGTCTTTATCATTGTAAACATGATGTACTATTAGCTAGGAGAAATGTGAAAAAAAAAAGTGAATTTTTGTGACCAAGTATGTGGGAAAAATAATATTTCTTAAGTTATTCATTAAGAAATAATCAAATATATTATTTGTCAAAAAGTTAAATCTAATATAGTATGATTTTTGTATTATTTAACTCATTTATTATTAAAAAAAGAAGAAGATAAATTTAAACCACAATAGCAAATAAAAAACCAAAATAGCACCAAAATGTTATATCTTTATTACTAGAAAATAGTTCACTTGCCTCTTTAAGGGAGAACTTCCAATAGAGCAAATCCCCATGAACTACAAGTAACTTCATCTTTATAGAGAAATTTCTAATTTAAATTTGTAAGAGTTTCTAAAAATATTAAATTTAAATTGCTTGAAATGCTTATAACTTTAGTGATAAATTAAATTTTATCTTTTAAGTTATATTAAATCTAAATTAATTATAAAAAATTATGCCTTGAGATTTTTAAATTTAACAATAAATTGAATTTTATAAACCAATATAGATCCATTTTAACAACGGATCTACCAAGGGTCAAGAGGGATCGAATCTCCTTATTTGCAAATCTCTTTTTAGAATGCAAAATTTAAAAAAAGATGTACATGTCAAAAGATTTAATCTCTTTTAATGATTCATACACACGTGATTAAGATGGATCTATAGTGATTTTCTATCTCTATATAGAGATCGATCATAATGTACTTTTTCATTGTTTAAATTGAATTTTTGTATAATTTATTGTTATTAATATTTTATATTAAAAATTGAATGAGTTACCTATTTTTGTCTTATTAAGAACTAACTAAATTATTTTACCTTTAATTATTTTTTCCTTGAGGGTATTGAAATATTTTACTAATTAGGTTGGAATGAATATGAATGAACTATCTAAGCAATAGAAAAATATTTATGGTAATTTTACAATTATAGTTTCAACCATACTAGACTTTGTAATTTATAAAAATATCTTTGCATTTTTTTTTTAAGTAAGTCGTTTTGCATGTAATTTCATATATAAAATTTTGATATAACTTTACCAATACACAATCTATAATAAATATTATTTCATAAAAATAAACATCACGACGATAACTATCTAACAAATATAAACATCATCTCAAATACACATTCAAATTCGCTAACATCATCTAATTATATGCACCTCTAGCACATATAAACGTCATTAGCTAGCATAGAAATTTAATAATCTAATATGACATCGTCATCGTGATCACATATAACAAAACACAAGCATTGTAATCTAACATCATCACCACACACATCCTAAAATGCACATCAACACCAACATATAAATCAAGCACATCAACATGAACAAAAAATGCACCATATATATATATAAAATAACAAGTCAAATAACTGTTATAAAATATTTGATACAACAGACGTAGTAGTGGGAGCCTAGTTTGTACCAAATGACGATGGTTGGTCAAGTACTACCTCAACAATCGAACTATGAGTTTCTAGAGGAGAAGATGGTTGGTCTGCTCTCTCAGGAGAAACATGAGGAATCGTCGCTAGTATTAGGTGATCATCATGAAGTGAATGATAAGGAGGTGAATTCCTACAAGAAGGATCACTAACACCCTGACCGTGATCCCATGGGCTAGTACTACTGGAAGCATCACCACCCTCCTCATCATGATTTGATGGTGTAGCACTAGGTGAAGACTCATGTGACATATCTACCGCGTCATGCCCATCCCTCCTCACTACTAATAGCATGGTAGCTTCAATGATATGATGCATAAGAGTCATCATATCGAACGAAAAATACTTGAAGAGCTACAAGACCCTAGGATCTACCTTGATGTCTGAAGCCCTCGCAGGTCATACTCCCTTCTCAACCAAAAACCTAAGCAACCGGTCACAGTAATCCATCCTAAAATAGACACCGGCCCTACACACCTGCATGCTCATGCCCCTCTATTTCTGAGGATGTGCCTCAACCTCCGAGGCCTTGCTCATCTACGCATCTCCATTCAATGGGGGAGGAGGCATCTCTTTAAAAAAATTATCGATGTCTACAAAATATATAGTACACAACAGTAATTAGATAATTTCATTAAACAATTTAATAAAACAAGTTAAAGAACGTGCTAGAATAAATTTATTCTAATTAATTAAGGCAATAAAATGAAACTAGATTAATTTACAGAAAACACCAATATTACCTATATCATCTACAAGCTCATCTAGTGTGAAGAGGATTTTGGGATACTGTCTCCAATCCATCCCCGCGTACGAACACAACAAAGAGACAAGCATGTGGTCATCCTCACTGTTCAGTAGCCCCAGTACCTTAACAAAAATCTTGGTTGGATACTTTGGCAGGCCCCTCTTAGGCATCATCTCGCCCCACATGCACATTCGCACCTCAGTCCTTGACCTAGGAGAGCGACGGAAAAAGTAGGCCTCGTCTTCGGAAACCTCTCAAAAAATAAACAAAAAATATCTAAAGCAAAATGGAAGTTCATCCTCCCATGTATCATGGCATGTCATGTATATAAAGCCCTACAAAATTGTCACAAAGAAATGGAAGACCATATGATACATCATGGTGCCTGCACCAAAGAATCGACATAAAAAAAAAAGGGCAACTAATGTGTTTCCCATCACTAGTATAGTATGCAATAGTACACTAGTAGTGAGAGGCACCTAACCTCTTGTGCACCAAAAGAAGAAATTCATAGTTGTCCACCGGACACTAAAAAATCTGTTGGATGCACTACATAAGCCCCAACATATCTCTGAGAGTGTACAAGTTGACTCTCTACTGCAACACCATGGGGCGCATAAGGGAATTGGGGAAAATCCTCCCCTCTCTAGGATAGCCTAGTGATAAAATATATTTCCTCCTCAAAGGGCCTATATCACGTGTCAGGACCAACACGGAAATACTGTTGGTGGACATTCCACTATTGGACCAACTGCACCAACAAGCCAAAGTGTGGCTTCAGGGATGTAGCCTCCTCATAACACTTAAGGAGGCCTACATTCCTTAAGTGATCTCGAGTTGCTACACTAATAGGGCAAGGGTATAAATCCCTCTCCCTCTCTCATGCATTCCATTGTTAGACCACATTGTATTGGTTCGCCATTTTCTCCTGTTGCTACTACTACTCCCTCTGTTGATATCTCTGCTACATGATTGACATATAAAATACATCAGCCTCATACATAAAACATATATTTTTTAATTAAATACAAAATTGTATTTATAGATATGGGCATATAGTTTTCAATTCAAAAAAAAAAAAAAAAAAACTTCTCCCGTGCGCCCAAAAAACAGTAATGCACTAGAAACGACACGCCATAAAATAGGAAAGCACTGGCAACGATGCGTGCATACATATGACACACTGATGTTAGTTCACATACATACAAACACATTGACTATTTTTTTTTCAATGCAGTGCATCCAAACAATTTTACGCACTAGTGAGTACATATAACCTTTTCGCACCGAAACAGAACATTTAGGTTATCGAAGGCATCAAGCACTTAGAGATCTCTATACCCTCTCAATCATGAATTATGGTTCGCTATCTCATTGAAAGGGGATTTGTTGGTCAATTCACAGGAATCTATGCCTCCTCATTCATTGGCATCTTGGGTGGACAAATTGGAAGGCATTGATCAAAAATAAAATTTATTTGTCTTTTTGTGGAAATAGATTCTTCACATTTCTATTTGAAGAAAAGGAGAACAAAGAATTGATCTTTGGAAGTAATCCTTACTTCATGGGGGCACAAGGTTCATATCTAAATATATGGAATCCTTTCAAAATTATGCATTCAACAAATCTAGCTTGGGTCAAACTTCCACATTTTGCCCTTAATTGTTGAAATGAATACACTTTTAGGAATATAGAAAATGCTCTAGGTAAATATACAGATAAAGTTGAACATAAAGACATGATGTTTACATGTGCCAAAATATGTGTTGAAGTGGATCTTAAAAAAGGGATACCATAAGCCATCTAACTCACCCTAGACAACTGGGCCTTTATTCAATAAGTGGACTGTGATCATATTCGATTTAAGTGCAAAACTTTTAATAAATACGGTTAATTGGATAGGGATTGCCCATAAAAACCTATAAAAGAGATGCAGGCAGACCCAGGAGAACAAAGGCAACAACCCAAAAGGAGAAGAGCAAGATAATAGTCCCTTCCAAAACCCTCTCAATCTTCCTTGCTTCCTCCTCCCCCTGATCTCCTCCAAGCCAAGGAAAAACCATTTGTCCCATAGATCAGAAAATATCTCCACCTCACAAATCAATATATACAAATCCCTCTGACATTCAAACATCATTGAAACAAATGACCCAAAAGATATCAAGGGTATCAAATCAAAAGGAATGCCTCCATTGGAATACGACTCCTTTCAATCATCGGAAACAATTATTCCCCCCTCTCAAGAAGTAAGCACAACAATCTCCAAGAAGATAGGGACCCCTAGAGTTGGCATTGGTGTGCATTACTAGAAATGGGCCCATTAGAGGAATAGTTAGAAGATGAGGCTATCAAAATCTTCACAGTGAGAAAATCCATAAAAAATAGGAAAGGAAACACAACAAGGAAAAATCATAAGAACAAACAAATTGGAATAGAGTAATGGGCACTGAACATACTATAGAAGGATGTTATAGTAGTAATACTAGAAACTCAAAAGGTGGTTCAATTCCTCTTGTGGGAGGAACTACCAAATCAAATGGTAAATGATTAAATCCATCTCATGGAATTGTAGGGTCTTAGGGTGTGAAGAAAAATGGAAAATAGTGAAAATTTACCGAAAGAAGAGAATTCCCAAATGCTATTACTATGGGAGACTAAGCTGGACGAAAAAATATCCCTTGACTTGTTTTCTTATGGCCTAAATCTACCTTAGGTTGAGAAAGGCAGGTCTAGGGTAACATCAAACCACACTTAAACTAGTAGCTAGTCCTATCAGGTCGGGAGAGGGCTCTCTCCTTGTCAATCTCAGGAAAATATAGCAAATGAGGTTTAAGATGACTGATGTAAAGACTAATTTTAGGCTAGGTATATGCCCAGAGGAGTTTGATTGAATTTTATGTAGGTTTGTTGGATCAAAAGTGAAAGGCAGTTTTGGATCCGGGGAATAAACTTAGTCTTGTAGAGATTTATGTGGGCGAGATAGGAAAATGCTTTAGTATTTTTAATTAAGTGAAATGGAGAGTCTTAAGACTAGTGAGGAGTTGGAGAGGGCATGCAAGTATCAGGAATCATCTTCAAATAGTTGAAAACATGAAAAGCTAAACAAAACCTAAGGTAGAGCACTGCAACATCAATGATTTCCACCTTTATACTTG
>APFE030722817.1:0-24290 GCA_000404065.3 Pinus taeda
AATGTTTAAAAGGAAAGTACAAATTCCAACCAATTTTAGAATGTATTTTTGGAAATTTAAAAGTTGAATTGTTATTTATATAATATCCTCGTTTCATTTGTTAGTCTAAATAATGTTTAATTTTTACTAAGAATTATTGTCTACCATCATTTATGTTTTTTTTTTTTAATTTAGGAAGTACAAATAAAAATTTAATTGTACAAGTTTATTGCCAACTAAAATTTATGCAAATCTTTATCTTTTACTAGGAAATTAAAATTGTCATTATATATCACTCCATTTTTTTCTTCTGAAAACATAATTTGCACTTCAATAGAAAGAACATGTTGCTATATAAATTGGTTTTAATTAATACCACTCAAATATTGAGACTCGTTATAGGCCATCTTCATAATTTTCCTAGCAACTCTATCCTTTTGGACGTTTGTTATATGAGATATTCATTAAATTTTTATTTTTAAAAATGTTTACTTCCATAAATTTAGTAAAACCGAATATGATATTTGTTTATTAAATAATTTTATATTATTTTAAGTTATTGTTCACATTCATCCATAACAACTTTAATGGACTAGTTGTCTAACATCCACCTCTTTTAATTTTAAAATATGGGAGCCTAAACTTATAATCTGAAACTACCATCTCACATGTGAGCAAGCTGCACTTGGAGATTGCCCAAAGCAGAGATCACTCTCCTCCATTAATACAAAGTAATCCTAATCTAGGGACACTTGTACAACAAATAAACAAACTCTATCCAATAATACAATATTCTCCATTAATTTCAACACCCCCTCTTAATGGACAAAGGGTTCACCTTTCCTCCTAACTTCTCCCTAAACATTTCAAATTTAATTCTCCCAAGGACCTTGGTAAAAATATTTGTTGTAGTATCACAAGTATTAAAATATTCAATAAAAGTTTCTTTAGATTGAATCTTCTCTCTAATAATGTGAAATTGAATATCAATATGCTTTGTGTTTTTGTAAAACTTAAGATTGTTTGTGAGCTTGATGGAGCTTTGGTTGTAACATTTGATTATTGTTGCATGTTTTTGTTCTTTTCCAGCATCATGAAGAAGTATCCTCAACCAAATAGCCTCAAACATGGCTACGCACAGTGCCTGATACTTTGATTTTGTAGAAGACAAGGAAACAACATTTTGTTTCCTGATGCTCCAAGCAATTACCTTGAACCCAATGTTAAAAGCATAACTTTTTATGTATCTTTTGTCAACCAGTTTCGTGCCCTCTCTGAATTTGAAAAATTGTCAAATTAACATCAGAAGAATCAATGTACCTAATCCAAAAGTCAGTGGTTCCTTGAAGGTATCTCAAGACACATTTTACTGCTACCTAATGGTTCTCAAGAGGTTTTGATATTAATTGACTTAACATATTGATTGAGAGTGTTAAGATTGGTGTAGTAGTAGTCAAATAAATCAGACTCCCAACTAGCTATCTATGCAATGTGGCATTCACTTCTTTAGAATCATCTAAAGTTTAATATTCTACTACAAAGGCACTTAGGTAACTTTGCATTGCTCCATTCAGAAATTTTTTAATAACCTTATGACATACTTCAATTGAGTGAGAAAAGTTTGCCCAAAGTCCCTCCTGACTTCCAAACCCAAACAATAGTGTAATTCATTGAACTCTTTCATTTCAAAAACTTGCGACATCTCCACTCTGATTTATTTAATAAATACATCAACATTTCTTGTAATAATTAAATCATCTACATATAAAGATATCAAAACAATTTCCCCCTTTTCATCAAACACAATATACAAATTTGGGTCATTTTTTCTCCTCTTATAACTATGATGCAGGAAAAATGAATGAACTTTTTCATATCATGACTTCGGTGCTTGTTTTAAGCCATATAATGATTTCTTTAATTTGTAGACTAAATGTTCCTTCCCTTCTTTGATAAACCCTCCAAGTTGTTTTAAATAAACCTCTTCTTTTGATTCTCCATTTAAAAATGCAGACTTCACATCTAGTTGGTGTAGACTTCATTGATGCTTTGTCACTAAAGCTATCGACAATATACTAGTGTTTATCTGAGCTACAAGAGAAAAGGTTTCCTCATAATAAATTCGTTATCTTTGTGAGTAACCTTTAGCTACCAACCTAACTTTGTATTTGTCTCCGCTACCATCTAATTTAAATTTAGGTTTATATAACCACTTGAAACCTATAGGATCTTTCCCTTCCGACAATTCAACTAAATCCCAAGTTCTGTTCTTAAGTATTGACTCATATTCCTCTTCCATGGTTGCCCTCCATTTATCATATTGGCTTTTTTCTTTATAATTTAAGGGCTCAATAACATTTCAAGTACTAGTTGTAAGAGAATGGTTTCTATAACTTGCTGGTAATTGAGTCTACCTACCTGATTTCCTTAGTGGAAAACTAGCCTCACACCTATCTTGCTCACCCCCTAGCGGATTTGGCTTGCTAAATATATCTGGATCACTAGTTTCTTCCTTTTGTTGTTGTTGCACATGGTTTTCTTTAATTTCCTCATTGTTTTCCTCAATCAAAAAAGGAATGTGCCACTCCTCATAGCCCTTGTCTTTATTTCCCTTATCAATATTCTCATGAAATATAGCATCTCTACTCGCAAACACCTTGTGAGCAGATGGATCAAATAGTTTGTATGCTTTAAAAGCAGAGCAATACCATACAAATATGCATTTTATGGCCTTCACATCTAGTTTCTTCCTATTCTCTTTAGGAACATGAGCAAACATATTTGAACCAAAAACTCTTAAATGACTAACTACATGCTTAAAACTGTATAAAATCTCTAATGGAGTCTTAAGGTCAAGGTTCTTCATTGGACTCCTATTATTTAAGTAGACTATAGTATTAATGACTTATGCCCATAAACCATTAGATAGGTTCTTTCCTTTCAACATGTTTTGTGCACACTCCACTAGAGTTATGTTCTTCCTCTCTGCAACCCCATTCTGTAGTGGAGTGTGGGGTACTGTAAATTGCTAAAATATTCCATTGTCCCTGCAATATTTGATAAACTCACCCAACTTGTATTCTCCCCCTTGATCTGAGTGGATAATTTTGACGACCTTCTCTGTCTGCTTTTTAATCATACTTCTAAACCCTTTAAAATACTCAAATGTATGACTTTTGTTACTGAGAAAATATACCCATGTATATCTTGTACAATCATAAACAAATACTAAGAAATTTTATGCTACTCCTAATTATATTGTCTACATTGGTCCACATATATCAGTGTGCACAAGTTCTAGGATATCTCTCTTTCTTCTATTTAAACTTGAGAGAAAATCATCCTTGTGCATATTTTGAAGTGCATATCCATCCAAATCAACATGTGAATTTTTTAAAACAGGGAGTCCATTCACCATACCTTTCTTTTGTAGCTGCACTAAATAAGGAAGAATGATGTATTTGAATATTTGATGCAAAGATTCTCCCTTGTCATCATTGTTGAAGTCAAAGCTTGGTGTCGCACACTTGTGACATTCAACTTGTACATGCCTCCAACTCGAATTCCAGATGAAATCCATTTTTGTATATCCAACAAATCCTTAATGAAACAATAGTTTCTAAAAAACTCTACCTTTAGGTTCTGATCTGCAATCATTGGAACAAAGATTAAATTATTTTTAATTCCTAGTACATACATCACATTCTAGATTTGTCTAATATTTCCATCGTGAAAAATCACAAGAATGTCTCCATGTCCTTTGATCCGGTAGGCTTTGTCATCACCAAGGCAGATATTAGCACCATTGTTGGTTTCTTTAAGACTTTCAAACCAATGCCTTTTACCTGACATGTGAGTGGAAGCTCCTGAATCCACAAACCATGTTTGGCGTCATAAATTTCAATAGATAAAGAAGAAGTAGACAAAAACAATTTGACTTCATGATTCTAGTCTTCATCAGCAAAGTGCCATATGTGTTTTTTATGTCTGTGTCTGGCTTCATCAACCCTCGTTTTATAACAATTTTTAGGTAGGTGACCATATTTACCATAATAAAAAAACTTGGTTCCTAAATATATTATGGTCGAAGACATGCCTTGAAGTGGCTTTCTTTGGGGTGTACCACTACCTTTATGTCCTGTGATGGGTTTCCCTCTTAAAGGCGTTTTTTTGCCATCAATGCGAGATATGAATTATGGGTTTTCAGAGTCATCTACCTCTCTTTGTCTTGCATCAATATCCCTGTCAATTCTTTGAAATTGGCGGATCTCTTCTTGGAATTCAAACCTATAATAAACATATGATAATATTCAATCATACCATTCATGGAAATTGTACCAAGATCAATGGTTTCCACTTTCTATCCTATATTGCCCAAATCCTTGAGAGTTACCCATATATCTTTTATGTATTTGCATTCTCGATGTGAGGGATAATACAAATTTTCACTCATAATTTCAACAACACTTTTTTTTATTCTCCCTCTTCTCCCTATCCTAAATTATTTCCGCTATTCCACCTCCTGCTGGAGTTCTCTTTATTTCATCTCAATTTGTAATCCTCTACACACTCTGCACCTCAAGTAATGTCTGCAATTTGAAAACCCAACTTGAGTAATTCATCTCGTCGATCTTATTTCTCTCATTCGAGTATGATTCCGCCAGATGATTATTCATTGTGACTGGATCAATATATGGATCTACCACTAGATCCTCAATCTCCAATAGTAAAAAATACACAGGGCATCTAAAAGAAACAAGAAAAAAATCTTACCAACGAGGGCAATATCTAAGGTGGTCTCCAAGGCTCGGATGTGATACCATCATCAACAGGATCTAAATAATGATCTCCCAAGCAATCTATATTGTCTCAACATCTACGATTGATAGAGATGGAAATATGAGTCGATTAACATGATCCAAGATCCCATGACTGATCTAGGTCATGATCCACCTTGATCGACCTAGCCAATCACAGTTACTCTACGCCAATGCATTTTTCAAGTATCAGACCCACTGTTTTATTGCACACTATGAAATATCACTCTAAGTAAATATGATCAATGTGCTTTCACTCCAAAAACCCATGGTACTCCCTTCTTTAACCAGTGTGGAAAATAGGGTGAAAACCTGTGCTGTAACAACTTTACATAGAGAAAGAAAATCGCTCTAGCCATTAAGGCTCCAGTGCATCCAACCACCAAGGCTCTTGAATTAACTAGCAAATAAGGTTCCAATTTTGCCACTAAGGCCCTCCAACCTGCCACTAAGGCACTCCAACCACTAAGGCCCTCAAGTATGCCACTAGGACACTCCAACCAAAAAGTCTCTCAAATCTGCCCTTAAGGCACACTAGCCACAAACTCACTCAAATCAGCCATCAAGGCACACCATCTTTGGTACCATGTCAAAATATGGGAGCTTAAACTTATAATCTGAAACTAATAGCTCACAGGTGAGCAAGCTTCACTTGGAGACTACCCAAAGTAGAGAACGCCCTCCTCCATTAATCATAAAATCAGAAATATATAAGTTACATCATTTTAGGGAGATTATAATTGACTCCTAGAAAATAGGAACTAATCCTAATTTAGGGATACTTGTACACCCAATAAGAAAACTCTCTCCAATAATACAATATTTTCAATTAATTTCAACATTTAATTCAAAGGAGGGTATACGAGTCAAGAGAGCTAAAATACAAAGGTGGATATTAGCTAGTGGTCAGATGTGCTCTATGAAATGGTGGTTTAAGGAAGACCACTAACCAAATGAAATAGAAAATCTGAAGTCTTCTATTGGTGGTGTTTTATGAGTAGCCACCATCTTTGGAACTTGACTTCAAAAACATCCTATAATAATTTTGAATCTAGATAGAAGCTAAAATCTTTTAGAATGTCAAAGTGTTACATGATGATGGTTTAAAGATGACCATTAATTGATGAAGTGGGTAGGAAAACTAAGGTCTTCTATAGATGATGTCTTGTAGAGATGATGTCCTCATGCTCCTACATCTATATGTTCCTACACCTACATGCTCCTTATGCTAGATTATTTACTGAGTCTTGATAAAAGTATTTCTCAAACAATGAAGGAGAATTGTTCTAAAAAAGAACGGATATATAATGTTTATTCTTTCTCTATAATTCATCTTTCTTGGAATTGTGACTCAAGTGAAGGAAACTCAATCTTCTCCTACGCATGTTCTAAATAGATCCGAATATTGATAAGAGTGACCTTGTTGATTTTGATTATGTTATAAATAATAAATTGTATTATAGTGTTCAATAACTCTATTAATTTATCAAATTGATATTTTTAATAATTCAAGCTCAATAAAAATGAAGGTTGTCAACTTCAATTGGTAATACACCCATTAACAATGTAATTCAGAAACTTAAAAAAAAATATGCAAATTACAATAAAAAGATACTCTAAATCAAAACTGAAAAATAGTTTAAAAATTATTCCAAGCATGAAAACTTACATTTACTGCAATATGCTATGGGAATCCAATGGTTTCTCAAACAATGGTTGCAAATAGGGTAAGATCTCTACTGTTATAGCTCTGAATACTCTCTCAAATTATAACCTTAAGTGTTTGGAGTATGATCTCATTTCAATGATATGCCTAATTGTTCCTTGGAATGCACTAAATAAGTATGAGAGATGGAGCATGAATTGATGGTTGGGGATTTTGTAAGTTAGCCAAATGTCAAGTAGAGTACATCGAAGGGATCCCAAAAATATCATACATGTAGGATGAATGAATGCAGGGAGTAATAATTCATTCGCTTTGGATGACAAACAGAGGATCTCCATTAAGTTCCCCATGACAATCATCTTATTCTTCTTCAGAGGAAGAGAATAAAGGGGAGGATTAATTTATTCTTCAGGAGGAGCTACAAGCAAATCACAATTCTATTAACCACACCAAATCAAATTCCAATGTTTGGTTTTGAACTTTGAAGCAACCATCATAATTTATCCTTGCATGAAAATTCTGACAAGTTGCAAGCTCCAATGAGTTCTTCCCAACATAAAAATTGAATTGTAGTAGTGATTTTTGGGCGTGGTAATCGAATGGAGCTCCTGAGCATTGAATTTTCTGACATGGGATAAGAGTAATGATGATGGAATGTGCCCTTGAACTGTCAAATGTACCCTTTCAGTGTCAAATGCACCCTTCAAGTTTAGGGTTGCATTTTGGTGTGTCCAAATTTGCTCCAAGTGGAAAGCCCTTCGGGTCTACTTTCTAGATATGACTTCATGTTTTAATTTTGAGGTCATTTTCCCTATCAAAGTTCCAATCTCGCAAGATTGGTAAACACACAACAACTAGGCCAAAAAAGAGGCAGAAAGGTGGTTTTTTATGGTCTTTTACTCTTTTGGTTAACCAATTTTCCTCCAACTGCTTAGAAAATGCACAAGGTGCATGTCCTCATCACTCAGAATCCCAAAGTGTTGACCATTTTCTCATTGGATGCGCCAAAAATGAGGGAAACGCCAAAGGTGCTACGTATTTGACTGTTTCACTCTACTAAAAATACTTCAAAAAAGAGAGAAAATCATAACTTGCAAAATTTGTTCAAAAATGGTCAAAATTGGTGGGCCAATAGCTAATGATATGTTTTAGGCATGGAGTGATGCCTAGGAAAGAATATCTAGCATCCTTTCATCCTCTTTCTTGGTCAAGGCTTCAATTTTTTAATGGGTTCTTTTGAGTTTGGCTCTTGCAATTTTGTTTCTTATGGCATAGTACTTCACCATCCTTCCTTGAATCTAAACATCCCTATTGGCCTTTTCTAAGAGGCTCTCAAGATGACCATTTACCCTCTCGAGCCAATGTTCCTGGTCCTCATTTACCATTTAGGAAAATTGCTCATTCAAGGTGAGCTCATTGGCTAGTTTTGCCTCCCTTTTCCTTTCTAGCTCCAAAGCTCTCTTTAGGCCTCTAGTCCTTGGCCTTCTTCTCAATACCTGTTCATCAAGTTGTTCACCATACTGTGCATATGCCTCATTAAGTAATGCCTTAGACTTTTCAACCTCTCCCTTTTCTTTTATGAGCTGAATCTCCATAAGCTTACATTTGACCTCAAATTGTCTGTTATCTTCTCCTTGATCACAATGGTTGTGTTCTCACTTTCATCATGTTCATTTGAGTCAACTAATTGAAAATCATGCTCTATCTCATCGAGGTCTTCATGCTGCTAGATCTGTGACTCTATAACATTTTCCTTACCCCTTTGTACCTGCTTTATTAATGAATATGGAAAGCCCCGTCCCACAATCAATGGGGAAAACACTTGCCTATGCCCTCTCTGATAGGTATGTGCCATGGTAGCTAAACCAATGCTTTTAGGCTTACTTCTCTCACCATGATCAATATGATCTTGCCCATTACCTTCATCTCTACTAGGTGAATGAATAGGATCATGAAATGGTGATGATGGAGGTGATGGTGTGGCTAACTCGTTAGATGAAGATGTATGATGTATGGGTTGAGGTGGAGGAATGAAGGTCGATTGTAGAGAATATGAAGGTGCTTCTTGGCCATGCTGAATAAGTCAGACTATGAAAATCTCATTGGATATGAAAGTGTCCAATGCAATGTTAAGCTGATCAAGGTGGTGTAGGATTATCATCTTGATGAGGGAGTGGTGAATGATACTATGCATTTTATGATCATAATCCTTCCTTTGGGCAATGAATGACATCTTGTCAATGTCCCCATAAATATAGTAGGGAAAATTGAGCATTTTGACTCTTGTGAAATGCATTAGCAACAAAATATGGTAGGAATAGAGTCTAGAAATCCTACCCTCACATGTGAAGTACTTGATGATGATTTTAATCACTGGAATATCTATCTAGGGGGTAAGAGAAAGGAGAAATCCTCTTTCTCTCATTCTTGTACCATGTTTTAAGATATGGCTCATAATAGAAATGATCTAATTCTCCCTGTTTAAACCATTTTCTACAATATTTGGGATCCCAGTGGTAGCCGATATGATAGCAGGAGATATAGTGAAGGTGACAGCAGCAAGGTTTGCCTAGTTGCCATTGATTTTGGTGATGAATAATCTGGTCAACTCAGGATGATGTTAGAGCCTTTCCACTTTCTCACAAAACTCAAAACAACCGATATGTCTAAAGCTTGCCATAATCATGGGAGATTCCATGAGTTCTTTGGTGTTGGTTGGCTCATGTATGAGGATTTCTCCCTCCTTTCTTATATTTCCCTCTCTCTTGTATTTCTTCCTCACTCTGACTTCTGTGCTCTTCTTTTGCCATGATCTATTCTTGTCAAAACCTTAGGGAGATGATAAAATAGATTGTGGATGCGAGAAATATGGAAAAATGTGAGGAGATTTGACGAGGAGGGAAATGGGATGTGTGGTATGAGGGAGGTGATAGGGGTCAGTCTTTAAGTTGTGGGAGTGGCAATGAAATCCTAAGAAATGTGATTTAGGAGTAAAAATATGTTACTAAGGTTTTGAGTTGAGTAATGGCAGCAAGTGAATATGAAACCCTATGTAGATAAACAATGGAGTGGAGGAGTGAATGTATTTCCCACCTAACTCATTTATTGGAGAATTCGAAGCTTGGAGCAAATGAAGGATGTTCTGAGCAATTTCTGGTCTTCCCAGACAAACACGCCCTTGAGCTACAGGTGCACAACGCCATTAGAAAATGCACGGGTTTTTCTAGAAAACACTCAACAACAAGGCCAAATGCATTCTTCCTTGTCTAAATGTGCCCTCTAGCCTTGTTTTGCTTAATTTGGCTAGAAATATAAAAATATTCTTTTGCTAAGGAGGTTTAAAAAGGTAGGAGTGCAAATGAAGGTTGCATAGATGTCTTGAGAGCTTTTATACTTGAATGAGCTTTGATTTATGAGTTGCATACCCATTTTCCCCAATGGACCCTTTAGGCAAAGACAAATATTCTCTACCATATTCAAGGATCACCCCAACTTCCCTAGTATTTCCAAACACTTCATCTAAAAATCAATTGTAGATGAATGAGAAACACTACGATCATGGGCTACAAATTCGAAACAATTGCTTTGTTTCTTATTTCATTGCATATTCCATGAATGAAACTAATTCTATTACATTCTCAAAATCATGTGTTGGAAAACCTTGTAATTACTCTTATCCACCATAGATGTTTGATTCAGATGGTTTGCCACCAAGTGTTCTCCAACTTTTTGTATCCTAAAGAAGATGTGTACTTCATCTAGGAGTTCGGATATATTAAAGGACTTAGGGCTCGAAACTGGTTCTCCTTCCATTTCATGGTACTTAAATTTATGATTTAATTTCCACTGCATCCTAACAAGGAATGGTATGTAATTCATTGATCGACAAGCGAGAATTGTTGCGTCATCTCCTTCAACAGGACAATGGTGATGTGAATATAGTGCAACAACTCTGCTTAACACCATAACTCCCACGAGTATTACACATTCATCTGGTGTCTCACCATGATTCTTCTATTCACAGTCATCATGCATTCAAGGACAGTTAGAATGTATACTGACAAGGTTGCATATTAGCTGCTGGAGCATAATACTATGAATGAAAGTGGAAAAAAACAAAGACGAGGTGCTCCCCCATTGACATTCACATGATTCTTTTTCCCACTTCAATTCAATTACTAGCCCTGATGCTATTTTCTCATATGTTGCTACTATAAGCCAGAGTCAAAAAGTTATAGGAAAACAAAAGAAAACCACTGAGATAACTTTTTCCTAACCGGGCTAAGCTGATATATATTATATGATATGAACAATGCTTTTATTCTGATATGAGAAGAGAATTGTCCACTAGTGACAAGAACAAGTTTTCTCCACAAACGAAAACAACTTTTTTTTACCTATGCCAAAGCCACATTGGTTAAATTAATTACTAGACTCACAATTAGGATTCAAATTAAGACTATGCAAGTGTTGATAACCAACAAAAAAACATACACATGTTTACGACCATATTCGAGACTCAAGACTATGAAAGTGTTGAGTACCAATAGAAAAAGTACACAGGTTTTGGTAGAGAGGCAACAAGGCATAACATTGGAAAAAAGTAGAGGGAACACTTGCATTACTTACCAAAGGGACAGGCTTTTGACAGGTCAAACAATGAGAATGTTAGACTAGCAGGGGAAAAGTACTAACATAATAATAGGAATGGGCAGGTTAGATGAGCACACAGATGGGCATGTTAGGTACATATATATCACGGTATACTTTCGGAAAACAAATTTATCAAGACACATATAAAATGAGCACATAGATGGGTAGAACAAACCCAAGTTACCGTTGAATACTAAGCTCAGAATGGAAGAGTTCATAGGTGTTGAGCTAACAAGTTTTAATACCACTCTTTAACACACACACAAATAATAGATTAATTTGGATTAATTGTGTGATACATATTACTCACAAAATATACATTTAAATATGTTATATATATGATGTTGGATTCAACTTTTAAGATTTCTTGGACTCCCCATGACTATTCACATTCCTTTACACCAATTAATATGGGTTGGAAGAGTATTCATAAAATTGCTAGGCCTAAAATTCTAAATGTTCAAATTTCTTTTAACAGTTAGTTCATTTATGAAATCTATTTGTTTTATGAATTATTCTTAACGTAGTTTAGTTAATTTTTTTGGCTGACATTTTTTGTTCTTTTTCTCGAAATTTAACAAGGATGTTTTGGAATATTATTAAGATATGTTATTTAGACAATTTGATTTCCTAAATTTTTCTATAGTGTTGAATTTAGTTATGCACTCAAAAACACATAATCTTTTCCAAAAAAAATCAACAAATTCTAACTAGTAAAGACAAAATTTCAATAGTTAGACTACACCATTATGTTTACATTTGATATTAATATGTGTAATGCTACTCTTATTTTAATAAAATCAATTTTGTTAATTATAATTATGGTGTATTGAGATAAACTTTAATATAATATTCTTATAAAATTCAATTAAATAATTTTTTTATTCTCCTCATTTTTTATTTTTTTTAATTGATCAACTTGAAAATGAAATTTATGAGTTTGTTTTTAATTTTGTAAGTTAATAATCTATGGATTTTAGTTTTATTACAAATATTTCGAAAGTTTAATTTAATATTTGTATATGTTGAACATTTTAAAAATAAAAAGAAAAAATTTCATCCTTTACTCTATTCCTCTAAAAAAATTTAGAGATTCCTTGATGCTAAGGTATTTTAGTTATTCCCCCAACATAAAATTTCAGTATGAATACTTGTGATATTTTTTAGGTCTTTACATATGTATGTTGTTTCATCCACTTTTGTGCTACAAACAAGTTTTCCTTCAATTGTTTGATAACGTTTTGTTAGTGCATCGTCTCGTTCTAAACTATTTGAGCCTTTATTGTCCCTTTCAAAGGTGATGTGAGAAAAGAAGGATGATTTTGATAAAATTCGATAAATGAATACATTCTAATGAAGTGTGGAACGATATGTTGTACCACCATTTTTCTAATGGAACCCTCTCGACCCATTGCGTATGTTTACTAGGTGCACAGAAATGTAGACATACTTCTAAAAACTTTTTTACAACTGAGAATGGTAAGATGAGATGTGAGCGAATTGAGTGTCCGAACAAGAAAAAAATTCAGTGCACAAATATCTAGTGAAAATTGGATCTCCATCACTTATAGTAACCTTTGGTGCTCCATCTAAATTTTGCATTGCTTCCATGAATTCTTTTTCCACTATGATTTATTTAAAGGATGAGAAATATAGTGAAAACATACATATTGTTTCATTCAATATACCAATACAATAATGACATTCTTTCACTCATATTTGGGTAAACATGAAATAAATTCCATTGAAATTTATTTCTAGTGGTATCTTGGTGTGGTTAATGGTTGTAGGTGCCTTGTGTTCTTGTTATATCTAACGTATTATGTTCGCATACCATACATTCAACCGCAATTTTTCTTTTCATCTTCTTTAAGAAGTTCCACAAAAATATTTGTTGATCCTATGCTATGTTTTAAAGAACACTGAATTTCCTACCATAGGGGAAGTGTGTAATTCCAAATGGGCATTTTATTTGATATGATAATTCTTACAAAAGTATAAGTGGTATTGATACCACAACAAATAATTCCTCTGCAAATATTTTTCTATTATATCAGGGTCCTCCTGTAGTTTTTTCATGATCCCTTATAACATTTCGTATTTCTTCTATTCTATCATTTGTTCTTCTACCTAGTATATTGAAGAATGGAAATAGTGCATGGTAAACATTTTTTATTTTCCACTTTCCTTGAGAGTGCGTCTACCACAAAATATTTTTTCTCTCTTTTTGGTAGATAAATTTAAATTCATAACCTAGAATATATGTGACTCATGTTTGTTTCTCCTCTAGAGATAGTCTTTGTTGCAAGAAGTATTTCAAATTATCATGATCTATTTTATTTTAAAGTGTCTTCCTATTCGATATGGATTTAATTTCTTAATTACATATAGTATGGATAACATTTTTTTCTCATATATGGATTTGAGTAATTTTATTCATTTAGTTTCACTACTTTCAAAGGCAACGAGCCATCTTTGTTGCAACAAGTTGCACCAATGACATGTCTTGAAGCAACACACTCCATAATGAAGTGTTTTATAGTCAATTATTTATTCCAAGAAAACACTTTCTTTATTAATTTTATTGAAGGTGTCACTATTTGATCACAATCCTTGACAAAATTACGGTAATATTTTTTCAATCCTACGAATCCATTTAGCTTTTTCAAAGTATTGATGATTAAAAATTTCCTCACAGGTTTGATTTTGTTTTGGTGCACTTTGACACTTTTACAGGATATAATATGAACCAAATAATACACTTCTTGAACCCTAAAGGTACATGTGAAAGGTTCTACATGTAGTTACATCTCTTCCAACAGTGTTAAGACATTTTCAACATGATTTTCATGCTCTTCTGAAGATTTGTTGTATATTAGTATGTAACCAAAAGGTACTAGCTCAAAACTTCTAAGGAACATTTTTTAAAATAGAATTCATCATCTCTTATTTAAGGCGCATTAGTAATTCTTGAATACAAGCAAAAGATCATAATAACCTTCATGCGCTCCAAAGGTTATGTGGGAAATCTGTTCTTGCCTCATTATGATTTGATTATATCCAAAATGGAGATTCAAATTAGTAAATAAAATTATTGCTTTTAATTCATCATTGAGAGGAATAGAAAACTTATCTTTGACTATGTTTTGATGAGAGGCTTATAATCTAGGCACACATCCCATGAAACATCATTTTTTATAACCATGGCCATTAGTCCAGAAAAGGAAATCTAGCTAGGCTGAATGGTGTGAACCTCTAACATTACGTGAACCATACACTCAATATAACTCTTGTATGAATATAGTTATGTAGAAAGCCTAATTTTAGGTGATACATTTTTAGATTCCAAAGGAATAGCATGGTCATGATATTAAGTAGATGGAAAAATCTTAAGTATCTCTTCGAATACCTTGGAATGACTATTGAGAACTTCTTAGATATTAACTAAAGAAGAGAATATAGATGTTTGATCATCTAATGTAAAATTACAACATGGTATTTCTATTTTAGAAATTTCATCATTCTACTAAAGATTATAACTTTACAACATTTCTATCGGACACTTGTAAGATCATTTCCCTTTCCATATAAAGAAAATATGTTCAAATTATTTTGAAAATTAAGGGATTATATTTCCAATGATTCTAGCCATTAAATCCCCCAATAAAACATCAAAACCACTCACTTTTATTGTGATTAGGAGACTATATAATAAGTGCTTTCTCATATTCACCATAATACTATGGTGCTTCGTTGAACAGTTTATGGTACCTCCATCTATAATCATTCTTTGAAATTTTGGTGCTAGAAATAGGAAGGAGGTAATAAATTTTGTCAACTTGTAATTGATGAAGTTATGGGTACTACCTAAATTAGTCAATATTTTTACCCTTTTCTTTTATGATATATCCTTAGAAAATGAGGATTTTTGGAGTATCAATGTTGGGAAATGCATGGCACGATATTGTTGGAGTAGTGACCTATAGCTATAGATATTGTGACAATTCCACATCTTCATTTCATTCATCTTCATAATATATGTATAATAATTTCTTATCACCATGTTTATGCCCCTTACTATATTTACTATGAAATTTGAAACATAGGCCCTATGCTCTTCTTTCGTCCATTTTTCGAGGTATCATTATTTTCAATTTAGGAGACGGAGCATGATTTTCTCTATAGCTATTAGTGGCCAATTTTAGAATAGCCATATTTTTATTTTTATCCTTCATTTTGAGATTGAAAGCATGCACTATGGATTTTATGTTTGAAGTCGCACACCTCATAATGGATACTTTCTATTAACGTTCCCATAAATTGGGCTAGCAAATAATCCTTTGAAATGTTCTTTACCCTAAGACTCCTGTTTTTGTATTGTTAAATGTGCTTTGTAATTTGAAAATTTTGATGAAGATTTACCAATTGACTAAAATGGAAAAATATACAATGGAAGCTCTTTTCCTTTTTGAAAGTCATTGATACCATACATGTTGATCTTGTTCTAAAATATATGATGTAATATTTACCTTCTTTAAGGATAACACATGGTGTAAATGGAGAATAAGTTAGGGAGGTATAACTCTAAAGACATCACAGGAATGAGGAGAAGAAATAGCGCAAACTGGAACTAGTGTTTCTCATCATGAAAACAATTTCTTGGGAGGAGCCGTCAGGCCATGTTTGCAGGCGCTCTCGCATGATGATCCAAGAAATACAGGTCACCTCTTCCTCCTTTGGTTCCGTCCCCATGGGGTCAGTGTTGCATGGCTGCATCATTTCGAGGGGTCATAGGGGGCTCCCTGGCGCTCTGTGTAGTGGACGAGTGAGGTGACTCTATGGAAGGTGGTGGAATCTATTCAGCCTGATCATCGACCCCTAGTAACTTGTAAAGTTGTACCAGGGAACCTAGAGGTGGCCTATGCTCAAAGTATGGCTCCCACATTAGCCAATTTTTATCTGCGTGATTCGAAGGTGGAGCTATATTAGAACAAGGGAGTAGGGGAGTGTTCGGATCAAATGGTTCAACTTCTCTAGGTTTCTCTATTTTTAGGCCATGGTTCTAGTTGTCTCCACTGCAAATCGAGCTCTCTCTTGGATCAGCCAACCCGTGAGCCATGTTTTGAGGTGGAAGTGAAGGTCTTGGCACCATGTCCTGCCATCACTCGCATAATTTGGCCCCCTGTGGCTCTCTGCGCCCCCATTGAAGTGTGGAATGCAAGAAAACTGGGGAAGAATGGCTACAGGCACATGTTAATGCCCACCCAATTTCAAATTTTTATTAAACTTCCTATTGAGAATTCTCTTTTAATATGGGTAAATCTAGTAAATAATGTGCAGCAATTAAAACTTGGCATCATGCAACAAGTTGGATATCCTGTTCAAAGGTAGACACTGATTTTCAAAGGCAGAGCTTTACATTACATTTAGTTTCTACAAGAATACTATATTCAACCAACATCCTCCATAATCATCAATCTGAGATTAAGGAGTGGTGTGGGATCAACCAACAAAAACTTATGTTGGAAATGGCTATGGGTGCATTTCTTCAAAAACATAGAAACCAAACAGAAGCAAACAAATGGAGGACCCTCTTTCAAGAACATATTGCAGTGGAAAGAACTTCATTAGAACCAGAAAAATAGCTTGGTACATCCCCTAGCCCATACATTGTGGAGCTTCTGAACTATATTCTAGAATTTACTATAGAAAATTCAAAAACAGATGAGCATTATGCTGCGTTTGAATCTCAAGCAATTATTTGTTGTTTTAATTGTTTTTGGCCAAAACCCGTGGAGTTATTTCATTGGAGATTGACTAATTGGTAACTAGATTGTGAAATACACCTATGTTTAAAGGGTTTTTTCATTGTAAAATTCCCTTCAACGGGGCCCAGAGACAATATTATTCAGGATGGCCAATGTTTCTAGGGTTTGACGGGCCTTTTCATCACACCATTTTTTGTAGCTTATATTTTGTTTAAGCTTATTTATCATTTTATCGCAATGTGTGGTCTAAAAATCATTGCAATGGTTCAACCTTAATGAGGCTCTCTTATCCACAACGTCTAGAAGAAATGAAGAATTTTATTTATTATATATTAGAATCACAAAGGAAGAAGTGTAAAAGAATAGGCGCCCGAGTAGCCAAGGTTGCTATACGAACAAATCAAATTGCTATATAAATGGTGCTAGACAGTTATATTCATTGTTATTTATCTATCATGTATATATTGGAAAGAAACACAGTAACAATTGTAGTGGTAGGAATTGCTAAGGAACATTTACAAAAGCCAAACCTGATTTTTTATATTACTTATTTATATATATATCTATATTTATATTGTATATATTATTATTATATCTATATATAGATATATATATTGTGTTTAAAAGTCTCATAGGGTCCGCTGTATTTTAAATCACTGAACGTCGGACTCGAAAAAATATATATGTCACATTTATAATTCTGGAAGGTCTGTTAATTGCAGTTTGTTAAGGTTTTGGCTTAATACCCTAATTGAAAGCGCCAATTGCAATTGCGATGGGTTTCAGACCCGATGAATTATTAAATACAAATCTATGTATAATGAAGTTCGTAAAGGTATTAAAGCATATTTAAAAGCTGAATGGTCAGATCCTATAGTTTATGCAATAGATCTAATTCATTTTAAGATCTGCAATTCGCAAAGGTTTGCATTAACTCTACTGAACAAAGGGAAAATTAGTGTTGAAGCTGAATCCAAAGAAAAGGTGATTGGTCGGGTTATTTGGTGTTCTTTCCAATCAGATCATTCTCGACATATATATATCAACCTCTTTCAAAGCTTTTTGCATGGTTTATATATTTTCTGAGTCTTAATATTGTATATATAATAAAGTTGAATAATTTCAAAGAGAAAATAGTTTTATAACTTCTATAAAGCAGTTTATTAGTTGTTCCAAGAAATCAGTTCCAAAACTACTTTGATAGAAGAGATAAAATCTTGAAAAGGGAATTATAAAGGGTTGATGGTTCAAATTTTTGTGAACCCAGAGACTAGGCCACTGTATTCTTGATATAATTGTTGATTAATGAAAGAATTAGAAGTTTCCATGAATTGCTGGGTATAATTTTGTAATGCTCTCTATTATGTGTCATCTTATGTTTTCTTCTTTCAAGCTTAGTAATGAAGCTTCAGGTCATTATTTTCTTATGTAGATAAAGATAAAATTCCTTAAAAGAGTGCTCCTATACTTGAATTTTTCACCTTCCTTTCTAAGTTATAGATAATAGTTTCTGTGAAAGACTAGCATATTTTCTTTAACTTCTCCAAGAGTCACAAATAGTAATTTTTGAGTTAAGCAACATATTGTCTAGGATTCAATTCTCATTTTCATTATTCTTCTAAGTTATAGATAGTAGTTTCTATGAAAAACCAAAATATGATCTTTAACTTCTCCTTCAAGCTTTCTTCATTCATCATTTATATCTAGCAACAAATGGCATTCTGAGGTGTTCCAGTCATAAATGTATAAAAGGTTAAAAGACCAAGTTTTCTAGGTCCTTCATTTGAGAACACAAAAAACGATAAGTGACAGTAAATAATATTTATTAATGTCTTAAGAAAAATTTCTCTATAGCCACGAAATTGGTTTCTTAAGGTAAAATAGTAATTGGCACCGTTGCCGGGTAGAAAAGAAAATAACACTTTTCCCCTTGGTTTTCACTATTTTCCTTTGGTTGTTTAGTGAAGAAGAAATACTTGGCTGTTTCGAATAAATGCAATAAAAGGCGACTCCATTGTAACAAAGGCCATAGCCTGCAAAGCAATAGAATAAGAATACTTTCTCTTGGGATCATTACGTTTGATGTTGATTCTTGAGAATGACAAGTTTTAGTTGTTGGTTATACATTCACACCTATTATTTTCACTTATAAAATTGATTGGTGACACCATTGTATTTTGAAGTTTTATTTCCTGGGTTTTAATGGCTCTCCCTACATTCTTAGTCCATAAATTTGATCCATTTAATTTTACTAGGATCACTGGCTATCCTCATGATATGCCTGCATTTTCTGCGTGGAATGAGTATCTTCCAAAATTTAGTAGAAAGGAATATGAAGATCTGGCTCAACATCTCCAAGAGTTTCATGAATGCATGGAGCAGCAGGGCATCATTCATGAAGATGTGAAGATGAAGTTGTTTTTGTTTTCTTTGGACCTAGAAGCTAGGGTTTTGTTCAGGTCTCTGCCTTTTGCAAGAATTTCGTCTTTGAAACATTTCCATGCAGTATTCAATTCTTATTCTAGAACTTATTATCCTCACAATTTTCTTTTTGAAGGTTGTTGTGAATATTATGATGCTAAAGAAACTTTAAAGGCTCAAGATAACCTTGTTGATGAAATTAATGAACTTGCTGATAATATATCAAGAATTCAGAGAAGTTATAGCGATATTAACTATGAGCAAGTCTATGAAAGCGAGGAACTATCATTTGTGGAGAAGTTTATAAAGCATTTCTCTTCAATAATCTCCGAAGCAGTAAATTGGTTGACTATGTTCCAAGCAGATCGAGCATCATTTTCTCAAAATGATGTGGAGAAGTTTATAAAACATTTATCTCCAGTAATATCCCAAGCAGATAATTGGTTAAATCTGTTCCAAGCAAATCAAGAGAGTATTTAGATGGAGGAAAGTTCAAACATGCATCAAGAATCTCTTCTCAACAGTCAAGAAGAGGAAGAAATGATTAAGTTTCAAATAGATCCCCAAAGTTCCTATTTTGTTAAATTTGATGATCCTCCTATCTATAACAAAAATGTTTTAAATGGGGAGCAGGATGAAGCTCTTCAAGTTCATCAGTTGGGTTTTGAACATACAGGAAGAAACCAACAAGAGGGATATGCTAGACAACAATATATTAAGACATATATCATAGCAAAAGAAGCTATCTCATGTAAAAAGGAAGTTGATAAAGAGGTTGTATATCATTTCATTGAAGAATATAATGATTCCCATCGCTCAGATGTAAACAACCTATTTGAAGTTGATCGAATGTCATATATTGATGAGAAAAAAAATCTTTTTCTTCCTAAGGCTATAATTACAAATTATTTTCAATTGAAGCTTAAATATGAAAAGTGGAGACATGAAAGTGACATAGATCATTTCCTTAAAGGTTTTGCTAATTGCTTTGTTGAACATATTATCCCAAGAGAAGGTTTAATCGAGCAAGAACCTTCACACATAGAGAATTTCTTTTTTGGAGTTGATCAAGAACATATTTTTTTCTTATATTTTTGAAGATCCTATGGTAGATTACATGGAAGAATTTATCAGCAGTCTAGACATATCATTTTGTAGATATACTCCTAGTCTTTGTTGTGAACTACTTTTATACATAATTTATTTTTTATTTAGAATGAATTGTTTTTTAAAGATTCACTGGTAGAATGGCTCTAAACTAAGCACCCAAATGCTAACCTGGTACCATTGGAAGATTGACTTCACTTGATGGAGATCAATCATGTGCATAAGTATGAACTTGTACATAAATAAGCTCAGGTGTTGAGAATTTGGTTTTCAGTTGCAGTTCTTCAATTTAATCATTAGTTGATGAATAAGGGTGACTTTCCCAGTTGGAAATTGTTTGCAGAGGTGTCATACTTCAAGAGTGTCAGGTTTTAGTTGTCAAATTTTAGGGTTTTGACAATTTTGGACTCCATGCCGAACTAAGGCTACTGATCTATGATTCTCAATATTTTTCTATCAAAGTGCAAGCATCTTCTCACTGCAGATATCGGCGTGGGATCACTGTACAAAATTTCCACATAGCTAATTTTGGTGAAGCAATATATGACTCCATGCCCAATGGATAAGGCACTAATCTACAATTCTCATTGCTTCTGTGGCAAAAGCACTATCCCTAGTTGGAGCCAGATGTTGTAGCTTATATTGTGTTTAAGCTTATTTATCACTTGTAGAATTGAGGCTTCTGTGATCCATCATAATTGAAAAAAGAGCTTCGGCGTAAATCACATGAGAAAATTATTGTCGACGCGTTTCGTACCAACTAGTGTGGTTCATCGTCAGGACAAGTTGAAGAAACAGATCAGGCTTTGGCAATTTAAATAGGTTGAGTAGAGACTCTAACGGCTACATAACAGCTATATTTGACTCTAGGACCAAGGTTGTAAATAAATTAAATCTTATTATTGTTTATTGTTTTAATTATTGAGATGAAAGAAATTAGGTAAGATTAATAAATTAGCGGATAATATCCCAAGAAATTATTGTGTTTAAAAGTTTCATCGGGTTTCATCGGGCTTTGTTTCACAGGTTTGGCATCTAGTTGTAGGGTGATGTTCATGAAACCCAGGTCTACTATTATCCCTTTCACATCAGAAAACTTTGTGGGGAACAAGTCCTGATATTCGTGGAGTAGTTCGGCGACCTTATCTACTGCCACTTCATCCCAATAGTCACCAATATTTTCCTATTTCGGTTCTGCCTCCATGCCGATGTTCACCTCCCTGGTCTTGAGTACCTCAATTATCTCTTGGTTCTCTAGCTATGGTCCTTCAAGTATGTGGTGACCTTTAGTCTCCATGATATTAATATTTCGTGGGTCTTTATCTTCTTCTTTTGCTGTTACATTGTAATACTCCAGTGTGTGGCTCAGCTGGGTAATCTAATTAGGTTGAATTAGGTCTAGAGCATCCTGCAGTATCCTAAAGATGATTACCTTCACCTCCTACAATGCTTGATTAGTAGATTCAAATCCATCTTCGAAATTGAACGTCCTCAAATATCCTTGGCATAAAACATTCCATTCTTCAGTTCCATGAGGGAGTTCAGTCCATTTGGCCAAATGATCGCGTTGATCATTGCTCCCATCGTACTTTTCTGTTAGTCGTACATTTGGGTGGCCAAAGTGTATCCTCATCATCCTTTTATATTCAATCCAATCCTGAAAACTGTCCTTGTGTGTACCCCACCATCTTACAGATGTAGTACACAGTGCCCAACGAATGCCTGGAAGTGATGCTTCTTGGGCACTTCACTTTCAAATGCATCCAAAAAGTGATCAACGTTAGTTAACCATCACAATGTGGAAGATTTCTTACCTCTGATGATACGCAATGCAACGACTTGTTCATCATATTACAACGCAGCGTAGATACTTCATGTAGCTAGTTTTGCGAGTGATCTAGTTCTTTGTTTGAATCTAATGTGAAGGAGCTCATGCAGTCCCATGGAATACATATGTATGCTATCAAATGCATCCAATCCTGGTCTCACACCATTATTTGTAAACCTAGTCCAAATCATCATCACTTTCATAATCACGGACCAGTTCTATATGGCACGGTCCTTCTTGCAGGATCTAGTGGCACCACTACGCAGAGCAATTTCTTCTCAAATATCATCTTTCACTTCTTTAGGTTGACTACCCCATTCATGTAAGTGGCCAAATCAATCCCAAAGAGCATGGGGTAGGGATTTTTGTCATCCACAATCTTTATTACTGCAAAATCCTCCAGTGTGATCGTGCCCTTGATGTCAACTATTAGCCCCTGTAGCCTTCCCATTAGGATAATTTTCGCTTGATTTTCCATCCTTTACTAGATTAGAGACCACTAGAGCACAGGCTTCCCATTCTTTCCCATGTTTGTTTCGGCAAAACATTCATGTCAGATGCTAGACCCAAGATAAGCTAGTCCATTTCATATTCCCCTGTCTGCACGGTGAGTATCATCTCATGTTTAGTCCTTGTGTTATAGTTACCAAGCTTCCTGACTATGCATGGTTTGCTAGTAGTGATGTCCTTACTAGTGCACTGATTGATCAGTTAGTGCAGTCCCTTCATAACCTTACTATTGTGGAGTAGTTTCGTGTAGGTATCCAAGAACGTGGTAATCATGTATGGGTCTATTTCTTTAACCAGTTTCTCCTGACTTCCTAAGGTAAAGGCCTCAGCGAAATGTTTCTTTTGCACGTTCTAGATTAAACCTTGTCTCCTCTTTCGGTGCTTTGCAGATGCATTCACCCTTTTTAGGTTTCTTCCCCTTATCCTCACAAGCTATCATTCCACTCTATAGCATAATGTTTACCTTAGGATCTTGATTTTGAAGCTTAGCCCTCATCATCTATAGGTTTTGAGTTGGCTGCGGAGGTCGCGCTACCTATTCGTGAATCTTAGCCAATACTATAAGGAAATCCTCAGTTGCATGGTCAAACTAAGTACAATAGTAGCATGACGGTCACGTCGGATTCAGGTAGACTCTCATCTAATGTCCTCATCCTCCACAATTGTAATAGATAAGCTACCCTTGGCCTCTATTAGGCCCTCCTCCACCTCGGCCTCAGCCATGCCCCTGATACTCACCTTGCACTACCCTAGTGCCATGGTCTAGAGGCCATGTTTCTGCCTGCACCCTATACATAGGTGTTCCATCCATCGTTAATTTGTAACTATGGAAATCGCACTCGTCATGACCTACTCATTGACATAAATTGTAGAAAAATTATTGTTGTGTCTGTATGAATTTCTGTAGTGAATGGCAATTGTCAGTAGCATGTTTCCCAGCTACCTAGCATATAGCACACCATATCATGGGCCCTTTACTTAGCCTTGCTATAGCCTCTGTTCTTAGAGGCAATGGTCCCCTTACTGCAACATAATTCACAAAGACTAGATAGTGATCCTTATCATGCCCCTGACCTTTGCATTTCAGGGACTAAACTTCTTTGCGTGCCTTTGGCCGAGTTGTTTTGTCTTTCTTTAGGCTTTGCATTTCGAGGCAAAGGTTCTACAACTGCGTTTGAATCTGCTAAACCCCAAGATTAGCATCCTGCATTGGTGTCTCATGCAGTCTCATTGTGATTTCCAAATCTTCCGCCTTAGTCCCAATCTTCTATTGTGATAACGCAACCCTTAGGTGAGGAACGAGTGAGGTCACAAACCATTCACGGTGTTGTCCATTCATTAGGTTCTTGTTGGCTTCATGGATCATACACTTCAATCTTTTATCCAAATCCTAGGGTGTCTCCCCAGGCTTCATCATGATCTCCTTGAATCCCACAATGGATTGCACTTGAGACTTAGGTCTACTGAATTCCCTATTCAACGCAGTGTGGATATCTTCCAACACGGATGTTGGGTTATCATTATTGTACTTAATGTACAAC